>JBCHWC010000114.1:0-303197 GCA_039654765.1 Mylopharyngodon piceus
GGTTCCACAAGCACTGTACTACCCACAGACATTGCAGTGTTGACAGGAAGCTTGCCCCACACAAGATATTCACTCTGCGGTTAAAGCGTCACACTGTGCTTGAGCTTAACAGTACCTAATTTTTCAGGTATGTGATCGCCTCTCCATCTCTGTGTGTTGGACAGTAAGGAAATGAACTCTAAACTCTCACTTTCTCCATTACCACTTGGTAGCGAGACCAATTTCCAATAGTCATCCGTATTCTTTAGGAGAGTCAGTAGGCTTTTGATGGCGTTACTGCCCAAGATCATCTCATCTGCCTGGCCTGGAACAATCAGCACTGGTATTATCATTTTACATCCATAAACACAGACAGACAGATCATACATTGCTGTTGGTGTGACTCGATGACCACCACATCCAATAATAGCAACATCATCGGCAGGACACTTTGGCAACTTAGAAAGGCTCTCCAACAATCTTGCTTCAGCTGCCTCACTGAGAGTGCAGGCCATTGAACTGCTGTCAAGTAATGCAGTGAAAGATGGGCCATTTTCTACGGATACAGTAGTGTAAAAAAATTGAATCAGCTCTGGGGACTCGTTGTATTCCTTGAAAGACAGCGGTTTTATCAGGTGAGACACTGGGTTTGTACTGCTCATATACGGACTCATAATCTTGTGTGTCAAAGATGGGAGGGTTATCAACCTGGTCTGTACTAAGCTCCCTTATGCACAGACCTGTTAGTTTTCCTGTGTGGGCTGAGGCAGTTGTCGTCTTCTCCTAGGGCAGAAACGTCTGGAGTGACCTGGAGACTGACACTGAAAACACAGTCTGTGCTCACGGCAATGTGTTAAGGCAGAGTGAGCAGCATCATTGCAGATAGCACACAGCAAAGCGTCCAAACCTTCAATCCTAGAGAGTCTGTTATAAGGCTGGTATTTAAGATGAGACTGAGGTCGGTTAGTATTGGTCAGCAGGACTTTCTCAAGCATGTCAATGACCTTTTCAAGAGCAGAGAAATCTGCTTTTTTGTTGTTGTTCGCACACCGTGGGAGCAGGCACCAGAACTGTGTTAACATCAATCTTGTTGACTGAAACTCTTTCACTTTGGCTGCGATGCACTGTACTTGTGGCATTGAAAGATAAATCAGATTGGTAGTCATTAAGTACAGCCTGTACTTCATGTGCTGACCACTTGTCAATCAGTTTGGACCTAAAGATTAAGGCTAAATCTTTACTCAGGCAGTGTCTGATAAACATGTGCACTGTTTCCACACTGGGCTTGCCAAGTGTTTTACCTTGCTCTTGCAGGAATTCTGAATTAAGCGACATCTGCTGCTTTGTTAAGTCTCAGCCAGTAGTCGTATGGATTCTCATCCTCTTCTGGCAAGGTAGTGTAAAAATCACTCATGTTGCTCTTTTTGACAAATGTCCTCATTAGATCTTCCCATTCTTCAATTTCAATTGTGTCAGAACCATCCCCTCTGAATGAAGCTGGCTCCTTGACTTTTCTGTGCCGAATTACTTGGTTTTGTGACAAATTTGCCATGCTTGAAGAGCTAGTAGCCTTATTATCGTCAGGGTGTTGTCTATTTGGGGTGTCAGTGCTATAAGGACTAAGATGAGATATAATGTTGTCTGCTAACTGTTGACCAATCTGATGAACAATTGAACTCATTTCCCACATCATATCAGGTACACCATGTTCAGCATTAGGTGTTGACGTGATCACTTCACTAGGCTTATGATTGACATTTGACCTCAATATTAATGATCAGAGTGAGAAGTCCAATGAACTGAAAAAGGATAAAGCAAGGAGTCCCTTAAGGAAAGGCTGTGAACCGATGATGAGCTGTTCAACCGATGATGGATGCTTCCAGAATGCAGCAGCACAGCAATCTCTAACGACTTGCTTGAAGACGTGACCCAAAGCAACACAGCGGTATCACAACTTCACGGCACCAATGTGACGGTCTTGCCTGGGTGGTCTTTCTGCCGAGCTGCACAATGGAGAACACGTGGAAATAAGGGAAACTGCATGGAGAATTAAAATCACTTCCACAGCATGTCTCATTATCTCTGCTGTTTATTTAAAACAGTACTTTCTTTTTTAATCTTTTTAAATCAATTAAATCTTTATGCGTTGTGATCGTATAGTGTATAAAATGTTGCAATTTGACAACTTCAATAGGAATTTCAATGAATTGATCACAAATCAATGAAAAACTGAACAATTCAATTCAATTGGATCGGAGGGTAAACATCCCCACCTAGCGGCGAACATATACAATTCCATTTGAACAATTAATTAATACATTAAACGCATTAAAACACATCTTACAACATACCTGCACAATGGAGAACACATGGAAATAAGGGAAACTGCATGGAGAATTAAAATCAATTCTACATAAAACAAAGGCAATGCACAAATTAATTACGATTGGGCCTCATAATACAAACTAAAAATAACTCAATATAAAACAACACATTCGACGCCAAACACATATCAACAGTTCTATAAGTAGTTCACTGCAGGATAAATCCACAATAAAGCAGTTAGTTATGTGTTTTTAGTCATTTTAACGTATAATTCTCCGGCTGCTGAAAACGTGCAACTTACCCACAGCATGTCTCATTATCTCTGCTGTGGGCGGTCCCTATTTCACGTGCTAAATGCCATCACGCAGCAGACAGATGGCGCTGTCCCCATTTATGCATCAATTTAACACTTTTACACACCGTTACATATAGAACTGTTGATATGTGTTTGGCGTCGAATGTGTTGTTTTATATTGAGAGAGAAAAAACATCGCTGGAGTGAGCACGTTGTATATTTAGCGCATGCCTATTGTGACGAGTCTCCAGTTCTTCCTGCTACGGCTGGCCAGTGGGTGTGGCTGGGAAACTCATCAACTATGAACTATGTCCACCTGTTCTTCCCCTATAAAGCTTAGGCTTTGTTTGGTGTGGTGGTGTTGCTTGCTTCTGGGGCCCGTTTCAGAAAGGAGGTTAAGTGAAAACTCTGAGTATGTTAACCCTGAAATGAGGGAAACTCTGGGTTTTCCGTTTCAGAATGAGAGGTATGTCAAACCCAAGAAAGCAGGTTAAGTCAAGCCTGTTTCTGAAAGAGAGGTAACTTATACTCAGAGTCAGTTACTATGGTAACTTACTCTGTGAACCTAACCTGGTCGGGAGCAGGTTTTCTTCGGTAAACCCAGAGTTTCCTTCGGTCTCCTCCCCCTTTTTAAAGTGCTAGTGATGTTTAAATAGTTCACTCATTCATTCACACTGCAAAAATCGTACTAAGTATTTTTTGTCCTATTTCAGGTACAAATATCTAAAAATACTTAAATCAAGATGTATTTTCTATATAAGAAAATTATATAAGATATTTAGTCTTGTTTCCTGGGGGATCTAAATTAAGTGCATTTAAGTGTGGAGTATCTATTACTAAGTGCAAATTTACAGTAGCTCGCCCACCAATGTCAGACCAGGTTAAAATTAACGTACGCTCTTGTGGCTGCAGTGGTGTAGGCAAGTAATGTGTCGGAAGTGGAGAATTAACTTGTGATGCGATTGACTGGGTTCGAATCCGCCTTCTGCCGAGCTCGCTATTCTCCCTTTTCCCATCCCATATCACATCAGAAAGGCATTTATTTTCAATAAAAATGAAGAAAATGTTCTAAAAGTGGAAGTAAATTGCCTAACGAGTGTTTAATAATGATAAAATCAATTACACTCTTATTATTGCATCCTGTTAAATTATTATTTTCTTCTTCTTTTTTTGCATGTGGGATACCATGAAAATGAATATTAGTTCAATAACTTACCATTCTACCAGTTTTCACCTTTGATATTATAACAGTGATAAGAATTAAACTTGCATTGACTCAGAAGTATCCGGATGTCCTTTTGTCACATGCTGTTGCCATGGTGAATCGTAATATCGGAGCTCCATTGATGATGGCTTTTCATAGTCGTGGTGCACGCGACTATGAAACCTACTCAGTCTCCGAGTCAACCTACTCAGTCTCGATTGAACTAACTCAATTCAGCTGTTCTGAAACTGAAAACTCAGAGTTTCCCATCTCAGAGTAAGTCAACTCAGTTGAAGCTGATTGAACCTCTTTATTGAAACGGGCCCCTGGTTGCTTTGTTCTTGATTTTGGTCTTTGTTTGTTTATTTTGATTTTATTTAATTTGAACTTGGTTCTGTCTGATGCTTTATTCATGTTCATGCCAGTGTACAGAATCAAACATGAGGATGGAAAAGGTGGGATTAAGACCATCCACCGAGATCATCTCCTGTCTATTGGAGATCTGGTCAGGGTCCCTACAACTGATGTTGAACCTGACTTTCCTGTCAGACATGTGACTAGGTCTACTGTTCGACAAAAGAGGGAGAAAATGTCTCTAGAAAGTGAGAACAGGGGTCCAGAGTTGACAGATTTCTGTGATTCTTCTTCTGACTCTGATTATTTTATTCCAGAAAGAAAAGAAGCTCATCAAAGAGAAGTGATTCACAGAGGGATCGATCAAATTAGATCTGTGATGAACAGAGATAAGGGGGTCACACCAAATGAACGAGATTCCTCTGAAATTAAGTTATCTGCTGATGAGGCTTCTGGACAGGAGGAATGCCTTGTTGCGAATTAGCTCAAAGGGGAAATATTAATAATTATTCTCATTATGATTAATTATGAATATTTGAAACAGTTAATCAGATTAACTTGATGTAGCTACATTAACATTACAATCAATCAATCAGTTCAGTTGAATGAAGAGAATGAAACAACTTGCGCTGTTAATTTGACCCTGTTGTGGTCGTGGAGGTTGCACATGGCTTGAAGTGTGTGAGGCCTATGCGCACGGCTCAGGGGCCGGGTGGGATCTCACGTGACAGCAATTAGTAGTATCAGCAGGGACAAAGAGAAGAACCAGAAGAGGGGCGAGTGTTCTGCCCGGGGGTATTTAACTTCTACAGAAAGTTTACACCCCTGAGTCTTGGCTTGACCGATGAGAAATGGTCTAATTCTCTGGCGGGAGATTTTCTTTGTTTGAGAGTGACCTCATTTGCATGAGGGGTGTTGGCTATGAAGTTTGTGTCCATTTATACTCTGATAAATATAACAAACATACAATGCATTCCATGAGATGGTGATGTCCACCAAAGTGTGAATCATTAAATGAGCATTAATTTGATAGGAGACATGATGTACGTAGGGTTACCTTAACTAATAATATACTCATAAGATTTGCATAAAGCAAAATACAATGCAAGAGACACTTTACAAGACCGTTATAATCATACACACAATGTCCTGGGATGCATGTTCATTTATAGAACAGTTTGTCTATAAATGAATGCAGGAAAGTCTGTTTCAAGGGCTATGGGTTTTTCTATGGCCTCTGCTTTTGGGCTGCATAGTTCAGGGCAATAAAACTAAGCCTTATCAGATGGTGTCCAACTGAGGCCCTTCTTGTCCTAGATGGTCTTTGGGGGAGGATGGTTTCAAGGATTATTTGTTAACAAATAAGTAAATAAGTAACAAATAAGTAATTGTGTCTGATTGGTCCAGATGCTACATTGTTCAAAGCAGTCATGAGAGTCAGGGTGAAGATCCTGAAGTAACAGTAGTGGCTGATGAAGACCCAGCATTAACTACTAAGCCAGTCAATAAATTGTCAAGAGAACCTGATATTCGATCTAAGAGACTGATAAAACCAGTGCAAAAGCTTACTTATGATGAACCAGGTAAATCTGGAGATGAACCACTAACTATTGTTCATAGAGGCCCGGTCATTAAAATTGGGAAAACCAAATAATGTGCATCCTTTACTTTGTAAATGGATCCGAATGAGGACATCCGGGCTGTTTAAGAGGGTGTAGGAATCTTTTTCCTCATCGAAGCAGAGACCAGGAGACGTTGGGATATCTTTCAAGCAGAAGTTACTCTTTATTGAGAAACGCGCTGTGCGTCGCTGTAGTCATCCAAGTCTAACTAAGGCAGTGTATACATGATGTTTTATAGGCATTCAGTGGGCAGTACTTAAAGCTGTTGCCCTTACACATAGCCTTAGAAGTGACCACTAAACCAAAAGCATCTAAAGACAATACAGGCAATTACCCCCGACTGTGTAGATAATAGTACCCCAAATGGTATAAACAGTAGCTGGTCACGAGAACTAAGACTATGTAAACATTCACACATAGTTTGACTTCCAGTAGGAAGATCAAAGCATTCAAATGCATAGGTGCTAACCCAATCAGTCTGACAGTATAGCCCATACCTTCACGTTATCATAGAGACAAAGGCAAAGCTGTGTCTTGAGCTTGTCATGCCAAATGGTCAGGAAGTGCATAAAGACACCTGGGCTGCCTGACTTGATTTTCTTAGAAAGTCATCCTTTTTACCTCAAAATGTTAAATACAATGTACTTCACCTTAGTATTTCATATGATGTTATGTCAGGACGTAGGATTAGCAGATCTTAAACAGATTCTTAAATTTGTAATCCCACAGTCCCCCCTTTGAGAGTTCTAATAACTCTCACATAATACAAATTTAAACTTTCTTAAATCCCTTCTATAACCTATGTTTGTTAACATAAGTCCCATCTTCCAGTCATGCAACATATAGCAGTTACAGGCACATACATCTTATTCTGTGTCGTGTTCAACATTTACATAAGTGTTGTTGTTTTTTTGTTTTTTTTTTACTTAAGGAAACTGTTGACACACATATACAACGCAGTGTGGTAACATGTTGTATAAATTACATGAAGACACAGAAAACCATGTAGCCTAAGCGTGGATGTCTTAAAAGTCCATGGTGCCTGAATAGCTGTGGAGTGCGTTCCCCGTAGAGTCCATTTCCAATGCATTTCCATGTCTGTTCCAAGTTGCTCAGAGGATTCTTTGTCGTTGTGCAACTCTGAGTTGCTCAGATGACTCTGTCGTCATGAAGGTTGTTCATGGATATCTGAGGTGATGCTTTACACCAGTTGCTGCTTATGAGCTGTCATGGCATATACACATACCTGCAACACAAGAAAACAAAGAAACAGCAGACCAGCAGTATTCATGCATAGACTTTAGTAAGTTAGACCTCTGATGATCGTATAGTTTTTATGTCTAACTCTTATATTAAACTTCTAGTGATCGTATAGTGGTTTTGTTCTTCTTTTTCTTAACCTAGTCTTAATCAGTTTGACACCTATAGACCAGTAAGTTTGGGATAAACTACTGAGAGGGGGAAACCTATGAGGAAGTCTTCACCACAGGGTTGGCCCCCGAGGCCTGTTGCACTTCGGTTCTTCCCTGGGCTCCTCACTGGTCTGTGTGTCCTATTCTCTCCCTGTAGTTAATTTGCAAACTTTACTGTGCTACATCTCCATCTTCCATTGAAACATCAGTCATAGCAGACATCATAACCCATAGAGGATGGATAAGTGAATGGAGTGTGCTGTAGCATAACATTTAAGGCTGTGAGTGTACTTAACCATTGTCCCCCAAATGGTGGAAGTGACAGTCAACTTTCTTTTGTTCAGAATGAGTCTTTCAGCTTTCTTGTAAATTAGTGGGGAAATTAAGCACTCACAGCCCAAATGGTTAGCATGTCAGCAAGCTGTTGCTCCAAGAGTTTGGAGTAGAGGGGAGGGGCAGTTTCAGTGTAGCAAGTAGACTGAGTAGGAGCTGAGTAAAGCTGTTCATTTCTTTTAATGTCTTTTTGTTTTTTCCTACACTCTTTCATCCAATGTCCAGGTTTACCACAGTAATGACAACTGCCTTCTCTCTTAGGACATTTACGTTTCTGTCGATTCTCTGTGTTGACTTTAAAGGATGCTGCTGCAATCTTTACTCTTGTCTTGACATCGGAGTCTCTTTCCCAAGTAGCTAACCTATCCAAGTTGTTTTGCAGGGTTCCACTGGACCATGTTAGGTCTAAGAAAGGCAATGCATTTCTGTATTCTGATAAAAGCCCATCAAACCACATGCGGACCAGTGGTCCATTATCCTCTAGCACCTTCTCTGGAGTGTCAGCTATTCCACTGTATGCTGCAGCTGACTGATAAAATCTTTCAGTGTACTCACTTACAGTTTCATCCTTCTTCTGTACACAACTAGTGATCTTTGACCAGTCCACCCTTGGTCCAACAAGGTTCTGTAACACTCTCAGAACTCCTTCTCTCAATTCGCCTTTGCTGGAATGCTGAAACTCAGAATTATTTACAGCACTTTCAAAATCTTTTAATTCTGACTCTGTCAAGATTTGTGACATTAGCTGGGTGACTTCAGCTAGGGACATATCATAAAGCTTCATTTTTCTGGACAACTCTCTCCTAAACTCAGAAAAATTTCCATGCACTGATGGCAAACTCTCAGCAAGTCTTTCTATGTCTTCAGGACCAAGAGCTGTATTGACTGCTTGTAACTGCAGTATGGGGGTTACAGATGGAACTGTGTCAACCCCTTTTACCCTACTCTGAGCCTTTTGTCTTGCTCCACACACTTCAACTGCGTTTACATCTTTATCCATCAATCCAGTATTGATATTGTCCTCTATTCTACATAAAGACTGTAAGTCAGGATAGCTTTCATCTGACTGTTGGTCTTTTGAGTCACTTTTGGCTGATGCTTTGTTACGACCCAACTTCTGAGTGAGACGAGAGACTCGAGTGTGCAACTGTTTGTTCTGCTCTTCTAACTTAGCAATACGTTGGATTTGTTCTTGTGCAGTGGATAGAGTAAATTCTCTGTGGCAGCAGATAATGCCCTTCATATTTTTCTTCCGAATACAAGCACCAAGTACTTTTTTGCATTCCTCAATAGACCAAACTTTTTCTGAATGAATCCCAAATTTCTTTGTCAAATCCAATCTGACTGACTCAGTCACTATTGAGTCCATGTGCTCTCCTAACAATGATTTAAACTCACTGTCTGTCCATAAAGGGGTAGCTAGTCCACCTTTCCTAGTCCTAGTCTAGCGTTTTTTCTCAACATTTTGTAATGTCTTTCTGGCACAAAAATACACTTTCAACACTTCCCTGACAGAGCAGAGGACAATCAATAACTTCTCTGACAAAGCAGAGGGTAACCTAGTGGCTAAAACACATGTTTTCAACCTTCCCTGGTGAGCAGAGGATAAACCCTCTTCTCTGGTAAAGCAGAGGATAAATCTTCCCTAGCTTTACAGAAGATAAACCTTCTCTAGCAATGTAGATGATAACCACTTCTGTTAAACAACCTTCCCTGACTATACAGAGGATGAACCACTTCTCTGGCAAAGCAGAGGATAACACAAATTATTAGCACTTTACACTAATTCTTTCCTGCCTGAACAGAGGCTAACCAATATTAGCATGTAATGCTAATGTTCCCTGCCTGAACAGAGGCTAACCAATATTAGCACGTGATGCTAATCTTCCCTGCCTGAACAGAGGATACCAATATTAGCAAGTAATGCTAATCTTCCCTGCCTGAACAGAGGATAACCTTCATCTTTAAAAAAAAAAAAAAAAAAAAAAAATTTTTAGAGGATAACTTAGTTAACCAAACCCTACAGCTGTCTGTTAACTCTTCTCTGACGGCTCAGAGGATAACAAATTTGTACTGGTCTTAAAGGTTCTTTTGGATAAAGTATCACTCACCAACCCTTGGTTGTACAGGAAAATTCAGCCTGGATCTTCTTTTGGATCAGATCTTTGTTGTGCTTGAAGTTTCAGTCTGGATTGAGGTGAGAAGCTCTATCCGGGTCACGGCACCAAAACTGTAGGAATCTTTTTCCTCGTCGAAGCAGAGACCAGGAGACGTTGGGATATCTTTCAAGCAAAAGTTACTCTTTATTGAGAAACACGCTGTGCGTCGCTGTAGTCATCCAAGTCTAACTAAGGCAGTGTATACATGATGTTTTATAGGCATTCAGTGGGCAGTACTTAAAGGTGTTGCCCTTACACACAGCCTTAGAAGTGACCACTAAAACAAAAGCATCTAAAGACAATACAGGCAATTACCCCCGACTGTGTAGATAATAGTACCCCAAATGGTATAAACAGTAGCTGGTCACGAGAACTAAGACTATGTAAACATTCACACATAGTTTGACTTCCAGTAGGAAGATCAAAGCATTCAAATGCATAGGTGCTAACCCAATCAGTCTGACAGTATAGCCCATACCTTCACGTTATCATAGAGACAAAGGCACAGCTGTGTCTTGAGCTTGTCATGCCAAATGGTCAGGAAGTGCATAAAGACACCTGGGCTGCCTGACTTTCTTAGAAAGTCATCCTTTTTACCTCAAAATGTTAAATACAATGTACTTCACCTTAGTATTTCATATGATGTTATGTCAGGACGTAGGATCAGCAGATCTTAAACAGATTCTTAAATTTGTAATCCCACAAGGGGGAGAGTGTAACCTGGGGAAAAATCGGGTAATATAATAAATCAGACTTAAATCAGTGATTTATAATTTGTATTTATTTATTTTATTTGTACATTTTTCCAGTTCTGTAAAAAGAAATGTACATTGTTATTGTTACTTGAGATATAAAATGTTTATTTTATAAAGACGTTACGTAGGCTCACTGGTTGTGTTGTGCAAGTGCCGAAGAAGAGAAGGATGACATCAGACGGAAGAGATGAACAGCGCGCAGGGAACAGTGCTATGTGAATAACATATTTCTTGGGTAACATCTGATAGATTAGGGTGACTAATCCTAATAAACCATCGGATTATATCCCAACACTGAGCGGCGATTTGACTAAAAGCTAAATTCAGTTTGTTTATGCTGCGCGTGATGAGGGACTGCCTGTTTTTTGACTAAACGGACCGGAGCTACAGTCTGGGACATTCGTCTGCATCAAGAGGACTGCATCGGGACTGTGACAGTGCTTGTGATCGGTGGGGACGCGTGTGGTGAGCTCATTCATTTTGTTTTCTTTTGCTCCACAGAGTGAAGTAGCCACGAGTTTTCGGCTACAACGAACCCAAGCGTCGGCTCAGGCCTGCAACGCGAACTGTGGTATTTCAGTATTTGATTATTTGATTTCTACCGGCTGTTAGTTTAAGTAGGAGTTACACTACCAATCTTCTTTTTTTTTTTTTTTTTTTCTTACCAATTCATATTCTGTGTTTTATTATTTTATTTTATATTCAGTAAAAGGCTTGGTCATTTGTTTAATTTTTAATTGTTGTTGCAGTTATTATTTCATTTCCATTTACTACTGTGGGTTTATTTAGGAACACCAGCAACCTGATTAATTGTTTGCCCTTATTCAAATAATAGACATTTAAGTGAATATTAGATCTTAAAAGAACTCAGGTTAGCTTTCCCACATACGCTCACTAATGGGGGCACTACATAACTAAGAGAATAGTTGAATAAAACGGGAGCTTTGGCATGTGTCCAGAACTCAATCACTGATAAACTTGCACTGTTTGATTGACAGCTCCAGCGCGTGCTGTTTGATCAACATCTCCAGTGAAGGGAGCGCTCTTTGATCGCAGCCATATCACCCTGTAGCCCAAGACCGGTTTCCCAGTGAAGCTAAGCAGGGCTGAGCCTGGTTAGTACATGCATGGGAGACCTCCTGGGAAAACTATGTTGCTGCTGGAAGAGGTGTTAGTGAGGCCAGCAGGGGGTGCTCACCCTGTGGTCTGTGTGGGTCCTAATGCCCCAGTATAGTGACAAGGACACTGTACTGTAACAAGCACCGTCCTTCGGATGAGACGTTAAACCGAGGTCCTGACTCTCTGTTGTCATTAAAAATCCCATGGCACTTTCTCGTAAAGAGTAGGGGTGTAGGGGAGCACGGGGCACAAACTAACGCGGGGTTAGTTGTAACACGCATGGTTTAAATACTTCCACACACGCTAGCATGAAGAAACTTAGCATATTTACTAGTTGCCATATCGACAATATATAGAGAAAAAATTGCGCCAAAATTCTGAAATATTTGGAAGATATCACTGAACATTTATTTAACAATAGCAAAAGTAAATTTCTTACTTAAGCTAATTTTTCATTTATATTTTTTGTTTATTTAAAATTAGACAAATCTGATATTATTTTAAACTCCAATCTGTTGTTTAGCAGTTTGGGTAGTTCTTTAATGCTTCACTAACTAGCAGAAGACACTAACCAGGTTTAAAATCCAGTTGCGCAGAGAGGGTTCATTGTAATACTGCGTTACAATGTGTCCCGCTGTTAGAACTATACTATTATATACAGTTACGATACAACTGGCATAATCAACTTTTATGAATGTCTGTTGAGAAACCATGGAAAAAATGTGAATAAAGACTGAGAGGAAGAACCTGAACATTCAGAAAATATTATTTCAAGAAATTTACAGCATTTGTACTGGCTCGTCTGTTTATCCCGTGTTCTGTGAGAGTGTTCACTGTCAAACCACAAAATTATTTAAATTTGAATTTCTAAAAAAATGCCATTATTTTATATGAAAAAAATAATAATTGTCTTTTGACAAAATATTTTAGTTTGTCATGTATATTTTTTTAATTAAATCAGATAACATTTTTAGCTGTCATATGGTCATGTTACAACGTGCCCCATCACATGTTACAATGTGCCCCACCTATGGGGCATGTTGTCACATTTCACTTCCCTTCTTTCGGGGTAAATAAAGAAAAAAGTATACACTGTATTAATGAAACAAAGCCACATCTTTGTACCAGACATGTGTGAAATTAATGTGGAACAAAAGAAATTCTCTGAACCCTAAGTACATTTACACAAACTGAGAAAGTCAAAAAGTGTTAGGTTGTGCCCCGCTCTTCCCTAACCCCTGGCCAAATTCCCTCCATTGGCCCTATACCAATCATGGCCTCTTAATAATCCCCATCCATTGAATTGGCTCAATCACTCTCTCTTTCCTCTCCACCTACAGCTGGTGTGTGGTGAGCGCACTGGCGCCGTTGTACTGTGGCTGCCGTCGCATCATCCAAGTGGATGCTGCACACTGGTTGAGGAGAGACCCCTGATATGATTGTAAAGCGCTTTGGGTGTACAGAAGTATATATGAAAGCGCTATATAAATGCATCAAAAAAAAAAAATAAATAAATAAATAATAATAATAATAATAATAATAATCACCATTTAAATAACAGATTCTTTTCATCCTATTAAGAGAAACAACGTGAAGTTGACCGTAGTCACTGGTTTGATTTACTCTGACACAAAGAACATCTGACTGTACATGAATTACATATTAGATCAGGCATTAGAACGAACACAGTTACTTACATGTTTTGCTATCGAGTCCATATCGTAAAAGTCTGTTTGCAAAGCCTTCTCCGAAATGCGATTGATTTACCAAAGAATCAACAGTGAAATGCAAATACTAAATAAAGCTCAACTGAGACATTCACATTGTTGTAAATAAATAACCATATTCCTAGCATTAGGATCCTTTGAAAGGTAATGTTATTTTTGTCCTGTTGTATAGCTCTTCTCTCCTCCTCATTTCACCAACACGCCTGTGGGCGGGGCTAACATTGCAATGATGAAGTAGTCGTCAATTTCTTCTGCGGAGGTGGGGTTTCACCTGTCTAGTAGCGGGAAGTTTGGATCATTTTACTGACTCGGATCTTTGAATCTCATTCAGCAAAATTAACTAATATTTTTTTCAAGTCATTTGGTTAATTTAATTCATTTCAGCAGAATATAATTGAAATTTTTTTTTAAATGAAAACATTTTCAATTCCTCAACACATACTACTTACACAAACGTTTATCACATTTGGAATAAAATATAAACTATATGCTAATACAGCCATGAAAGCCAAATTATGATTAAAAAATTATTAATTAATTGCTTAGCAGGGTCTTCAGGCTATGCAGTCTGTTAGTTCACCTTACCTCCAGATTCGAGTCGTTCTTTCTTTTGTCACCTCACATTTATCACGTCTGTTCCCTAGAAAGATTAGATGCCTCTCGTGTCTTCGGGTTCGAGTCGTAGTTCCGTCAGTGTCTGAACTGTGCCGTGACCGTGACAGCCCCACATGCAATTGCAGTACCGGAAAAATAAATTATTAGTTTGCACTTCGAGTCTTTCGGGTTCGAGTCATTTGTTCATCCCATCACAGTCCTATAGGCTGAATGCAGAAACTGAAATGATTAGTTCATCTCTTGAGTCTTAGAGTTCGGGTCTGAGTCCTTCGTTCTTTTGCCATGTGAACGCTTCCCGGCTCAGTGTCTCGCAACAAATACATTATATACGTATTACTATTGACTGTATGTTGTATTATATTTAGGAATTATCATAATTATCAAAAGATATGTGCAATAAACATGGTAACACTTTACAATACAGGTGCACTAATATGCATTAATTCATGCTTAACTAATGCACAGATAATCATGTTTTAATGTATGACTCATGAAGAACTAAACCTTTAATTAATGATTACTGCATTAGCAACTAATAAAGATTCTATATGATTAATAGATTAAGTAATATATGAATTGTTATTAATTAAATGTGTCATATTGTATTAATTCCTTAATAACATATTTTATTAACTAAAAGTGTAAGTTAATGTGTTAATTACCACAATGGTTTGAAGCCATGTAAACTTCCAGTTGTCTGCTTTAATTAATCATTGACTAATGATTTGTAAATGACTTTACTTGTTGAGGCACATGACAATTAACTAATTGTTAAGTAATATGTAATTAATGGGTTTTGACAGTTGCACATGCAGTGAGTGTAATGACAGAGAATGTGTTTGAAGGATGGGTAAGTTGGGCTGCACACAAATATCAGCACACCAGAATCTGAACTACAGATTGATGTCAAGTCAAGTCAAGTCACCCTTATTTATATAGCGCTTTTTACAATGTAGATTGTGTCAAAGCAGCTTTACATTGATAACTGGTACATTATTTGGCTGCACAGCAGCTCTTAAAGAATAGTGTCAATGCAGGCAGATCAAAGCACTGTTGAATATCAAATGTCAAGTCAAATGTCAAGTGTCCCCAACTAAGCAAGCCAAAGGCGACAGCGGCAAGGAACCCAAACTCCATCAGGTGACATCAGGTGGCAGACAAGTGGCAAATAGGTGTTAAAATGGAGAAAAAAACCTTGGGAGAAACCAGGCTTAGTCGGGGGGCCAGTTCTCCTCTGGCCAACAGTGCTTTGTTACGATTCAGGTTGCCATCGTAAGTCCAATAGGATCGCAACATTCAAAGTATTTAAATGTTGTTGCACTGTGTTTAAACTGGATGCGACCATTATTGAATCCTGCCGCAACAGCTGTTTACACTGGACATGACAGACCATTGCAAGTCCATTTGTCCTTCATAACAGAAGTGACGTTTTGTTGTGTTGTGTTGCGTTGTGCCGCATCCAGTGTAGCACTATCACTGATTATAATGGGTTCTATTGTCTTTGTCCTGTCTTGACACAGTGTTACGAAATGGCAGTACCCGGCCACATGTTCTCAGTGTTCCACCTTTGAATCCTAGACCTCAAACTTAACATGACACATTCCTGTGCCATGAACAACAAGGTTCTAGATGCAGCAGTTCATCTGGTACAGTAGAATCACTGTTGTAGATAGTTGGAAATTGAAATCCATGGCTTAGTGTAGATGTCAAAACCATAATGACATATTACTTAACAATTAGTTAATAGTCATGTGCCTCAACAAGTAAAGTCATAACATAATGATACATTTGCAAATCATTAGTTAATGATTAATTAAAGCAGACAACTGGAAGTTGAAGTACATGGCTTCAAACCATTGTGGTAATTAACACATTAACTTAAACTTTTAGTTAATAAAATATGTTATTAAGGAATTAATACATTGACACATTTAATTACAATTAACAATTCATATATTACTTAATCTATTAATCATATAGACTCTTTATTAGTTGCTGATGCAGTAATCATTAATTAATTGTTTAGTTCTTCATGAGTCATACATAAAACATGATTATCTGTGCATTAGTTAAGCATGAATTAATGCATATTAGTGCACCCGTATTGTAAAGTGTTACCATAAACATTTATGTTATGCCACTGTCCCTTCTGACCATTTTTTTTATACAAATAATAGACCAATATGTTCAGCCTTCATACAGGAAAATAATTAGTCTATACTAGCTAAAAAACAAAACAAAACAAAAAAAATTAAAAAAATAAAAATAACTAAGCACTTGTTTGTAAGGAAGGTTGTGAATGGCTGTCACAACACGTGAAAAAACGGACTCAGACCCGAAACACTCAAGGGATGAACTAATCATTCAGTTTCTGCATTCAGCCTATGGGGCTGTGACGTGATGAATGAACGACTCGAACTCGAAAGACTCGAGAAGCAAACTAATAATTTCTGTTTCCGGTACAGACTACATAGCCTTGTCTATGGGGCTGGGACTTGATAAACGAATGACTCGAACCCGAAAGACTCGAGAAGTGAACTAATCATTTCTGTTTCCTGTACAGAACCTATGGGATGTTGTGTTGTTCTCGAGTTATATTAAAGATTCGTTCAAAATTAACGAATCATTCATGAACGACACATCACTACACCTATCTATGACAGGCACATTCCAGGATCAGTCGTTCGATGGGCCTGGTGTCAATAAAAGCTTTTATTGGACTAACAAGGAAGTTTTTAGTTCTGAAACTTACAGGATATTCTTATAGTATGATGACCTCTTATATATCAAAAGCTCAAGGAAAAGTTGATTTCTCAATTCATGACCCCTTTAAGACATATTTGACTATGTTTAGGAGGATGCTCACCAAGATGGGCATTTTGACATAATTTTATATGAATTTGTCCATTCAAGTGCAAGAAGATGTGAAAGGGAAGTCAAATCATTATTTGCGCGGTGTCTGCGAAGTAGCTATCTGGGCGCGTGCTTTGGGTGGCATATTACAGAAAGATCCTAACCTTATCTGTTTGGTAACCATGGCAAATTTCAGTTAGAACCTCATTTAGGACAAAAGCTATTACAGAATGACATTTCTTAAGTGCATTATCTCACCTTAACTACGTATAGGAAAAGGATATTACAGAAGAGTATTACAGAACTCGACAAAAAGTCCTAAAAACTGTTAACTTTAGGACAACCCCCAACTGTAAAAATTATATAACAATAGCCATCTGAGAATGGCATCACATTTATTAATGATAGACGATGAAGAACAGTGATGATGGAAAGACTTTTTGAACACCCAAATGATGTGCTGCACTGGTTTGGCAACAAGGACAATCAGCTGTCCTTCCTGTCTCCCTGTAGCACTGTCTTCGAAGTCTTACATTACATAAATTGCAGTTTATTGCTCTGGCCACATCTGCAGTGCTCATTCCTCCCTACAGCAGCCTATGGCATGTTTACACAGGTGATCAGGGACCCTGGCCATCTGTCTTCTGGTCAGATGTTCTGGTCTACAGTCAGTAGAAAGGTCTCATTAATGTTCTAATTTATTGTAACTTTAACCTTAATTGTATACCACGTGTAAACTGTTTTTTAAACTGTTTGGACTTTTCCACACGTGTATGTGCAATAATTGTTTATGGTTCATTGAAAAATCATGAAAAACATTGTTTAAACCCCTTCCAATAAAGATCTTTAAAACTTATTTGGATTTTACAAAATTATCTTTAAAATACAGTATCCTTTTGCTGCGAATAATCCTTCTCTACTTTTTTTTTTTAAGGTAAACATCTTTGATATTCTCGAAGAGGTATGTACTGTAAACTACTTTCAACTTACCCTTAAGTTACACTGATGGTTAATTGACAGAAAAAAGGACATAGAAATGTCATATATATTATAACACATCTTCTAATGCAGCCTCTTAAAAACTGCAACTAGACATTTATTTTATAGTGCAATTATATGTCATTGAAACATTACACATTACTGAACCTATGGATCCCCTGCACCAAGGGTGACTTATATGGTGTTATTTTAATGACAAAAGTCGAGAGCACATTATTGTGACGCGAATCTCTTCCCCCCCGTGCATGGATTTCCTTTGTTCTTGCACAAAACTGGATGCGCGCTCTCAAATATACAGTGCTAAATTATGAACTGCCTCTGCTCTCGCTCAGATATTGTGTGCACACGCTCAAACTGTGTCCTGTGCACTCTCAAATCTCAGAATAGACGAAACTGCTACATGAAATCTTATTGGCTGAGAGTGAACTGCACATGGAATTCTTTTGAAAATCAAAGATGGATCTTTAAATGTCTTTAAAATTTAATAATATTAATCAAATGTACCTTTAGAAATGACTCAAAATGGGGTGCTTGGATGATTTGTACATTTAAAGTCCCCCTGTGGTGAAAAATTAAGTTTTTAATGTTGGTCATATGTTTATCTGGTGTTTTTAACATGCTTTAAGACAAACCATGTGCAAATTCATAAGTCAGCACCATTGCTGAGTATTTTCTCTTAAAACTGCAGTGAAAAAAAGACAGTCTCAAACCCGCGGTTTGAAATCACTGATGTTTCTGACATCACAAACTACCTTGTAACCAATCACGTGAACGTGCCGTTGGGCTTTAGCATATAATTAACGGACCGCGCAAGGGAGTCTCAAAAGAAGGTTATCCTGGTATTTTTTTCTGTTGATATGAAAAATCAGGTAGATTTAGCAATGTGGCGATTGTATGATGTATATTGCGATGTTATGATGAACTATATGCCTTTCTCCACTGACGTTCTAAAAGGGATACTGATTGTTAGAAGGCAGCTGTCTGACTCGTGAATGTGAACATGGTTTGTGTAACATTAGCAACACATTATTAGCTGTTTGATAATGTAGTCAAGCAAAACGATAATCATTAATTACTGTTATGTGTCCGACGTTGTAAAAAGCGATACCATTGTGCAGCGTTTACCTCAGTAAGTTGATGAGTGGATCTCGTCTGAGCTCGTGTGAGTGAGTGGAGGTGGGGCTAATTATCATATTCATAGATCCGTGTATATATAATGAGGCAAGAGTGTGGTGTTACATTCAAGCTATCGTAAGGCATTAAGAATTTTTTTTCACAGGAAAAAACATTTAAATATGTAATTTTGGTGAACAAAGATGAGTTTTAAGGGATAAAATTATTAACTACAGGGGGACTTTAAATAACCTAGTCTAACTGCATCACATTACAGGTCTAACTTCTCTGAACAATTTATCAAAACAAACAAACAAACAAAAAGATTCTTAAAGTTAATGTGGCTGTATGTTGTGTTGAAATCCATAGGCTACATAAAAATAGGTAACATTTTACAATAAGGTTTCATTTGTTAACATTAGTTAATGTATTATCTAACATAACAATTAGCAATAGGCTACATTTGTTACTGTATTTGTTAATCTTTGTTAACGTTAGTTACTAAAAAATACAGCTGTTCGTTTGTTGTTTGTTACTTCACAGTGCATTAACTAATGTTAACAAATACAACTTTTGATTTTAATAATGTATTAGTAAACTTTGAAATTAACAGTAACAAAGATTAATAAATGCTGTAGAAGCAGTTCATTATCAGTTCATGTTAACATTAACTAATGAAACCTTATTGTAGTGTTATCAAAAATATATTCTGATTTAAGACAGAACTATTTAGATCATGGTCAGATCATCATTCTATAAATACTTAAAATGTGGATATCAAATATACCACCATAGTGAATTTCTTTTGAGGTCTGGTATAAAAGAATGTGATCTTATTCCTAAATGACAATGATTCGGCCATGTATATTAAACCTTTGAAATTACGATCATACCAGAATATTTAAACCTGCTTTTGCATTGCCGCTGAAAGCAGTGGTCATGTACGCTATATGTTTTAAACAGCTTCACAAAGTGTTTTCAACAACACACTATTGCTACTTCTGTGTTGCAAACATTAAATAATAATGGAAGTAGCTATTGCAATAACAATTTATAGTCCGAATATACACTGATGTTGTGACAGCAGTAAAAACGAGTAAATGACCTTTGAAACTGTTATTACACTTTTATGACAGTAGGTGGTGACCAGTGGCTGTTAAAATGTATTTTATTAATCAAAATCCTTCATTCACGAGATTAGTTAAAAATCCAGAAGCCGAATTCATTTTTTGTGCAAGAGCACGGAGACGCAATATCTGAGCGCGAGGAGAGGCAGTTGATAATAGAGCACTGTATATTTGAGAGCGCGCATCCAGTTTTGTGCGAGAGCAAAGGAAATCCGTGCGGAGAAATTCGCGCTCACACATTAAGCCTTGTTTATACTTTGGCTTGGCTCCGCTGCGCACGCTCCTCCCCAAACGGACGAGCAGGGACGCGCAGAGAGTTCCTCAGGTTTATTTGATCAAAAA
Source organism: Mylopharyngodon piceus (assembly GCA_039654765.1). Taxonomy (NCBI): domain Eukaryota; kingdom Metazoa; phylum Chordata; class Actinopteri; order Cypriniformes; family Xenocyprididae; genus Mylopharyngodon; species Mylopharyngodon piceus. The sequence continues at coordinate 20,334 of JBCHWC010000114.1, forward strand.
TACAGAAAAAACAGTAATACTGTTAAATATTCTTACAGTTAAAATAATGGTTCTATTTTAATATACTTCAAAATATTATTTATTTCTTTGAAGCAAAACTGATTTTTTCATCATTACTCTAGTCTTCAGTGTCACATGATCCTTCAGAAATCAATCTAATATGCTGATTTATTATCAATGTTGGAAACAGTTGTGCTGCTTAATATTTTTATAACCATTTTGTCAGCGATGCAATTTGATTTATAAAATGAGACAAACCGCAGAAATCGCTCCACAAAATGCAAGCTGGTCTGTCCATGTCATTTTCGACTGATTAATGAATTAGAACGGAAAATAACCGCTCTACTTCACATTGTCCAATGAAATTTGAACTTCTTGTGCCATATCAAGATTGGTTGGTGTATTATACATGACAAACGGGCATTGATGAATTATGAAATATTTTAAAATATGTAATATATAGATTTTTAATTAAATCGACACTAGCTTTGATTATTGATGAAAAAAAAAGTTAAAAAAAATTGTCTCGAGAGCCTGAACAGACTGTGGAAAATCAGTCAGCCAATCAAAATGCACGCAACCCATAGCAACGCCTCAGACTGACCAATATGTAAAAATAAACAGGAATTTTATGGCTTTTATGCGATTTGTTACTATTGTACACATTGTCCCACTCGGAGTAACTCCCACTCGGAGTAATTGTTTTCTAAACCATCAGGAATCAGCGGTGAGAAGTAAGGTACACACGTAACTATGTGACGATGTTTGTTTTTATTATACACTTCAACAAACCCACACTACAAAAGAACCAAAGAATCGTGTAAAATCCAGTAAACCTTGAGATTATTACTTGTGATATTAGAACAATATATGAGGACATATGTATAAAACTAATCTCTTTTAAAATAAAACATTTTTATTTATTTCATTAACATTTTTATTAAACATGGACCTTTATTTTAATTAAAAACTTTATTTCTGCTATTGCAGGCTCATTTTGTAAATGTAAGCAATTAATTTGGACAAGCGCAAACTGGGTGCTGGTAAAGATGCCGGTGCAGAAGTACCTGCTCGGCCAGAATCGGCTCAAAGTCGTGCATCTTCGGATGCGGAGCCAGCCACGCGCAAAGTTACAAAAAATGACGTGCACACCGGCAGGCGAAATGGGGTCTCGCGCACTCAACCAAGCTTTACATGGATGTGTCACAATAATGTGCTCTCGACTTGTCATTAAAATAACGCTATAACTTAGGCCCCGATCAGACAAAACGCTTTTTTTTTTTTTTTTTTTTTTTTTTTGCAGTGAGAGGCGCCTTTAAAAAAAAAAAAAATTGTTTTCTATTAGCAGTGAGCATTTTGCGTGCTGTTTATGCGACCTGGACACTTCGCGTTTAGCCGCCTGCTGTTGCCTAGCAACATAAAAAACGCAGCACACTGCTTATTTCTAAATTATAAAAATTCAACCAAAAAAAAAGGCCTCGCATTTTCAAACCTGAAAAACACGTTCTGTCTGATCAGGGCCTTATTCAGCCAATTACAATTGAATTACAAAAACCTGATATTTAAAAAAACAAAACAAAACAAACAAACAAACAAAAAAACAACAATACTTTTTATACATCCCATTCTCTGGTTTGTTGCCCTTACAGCTCCTCATGTATAGGCACTTCCTCTTCCTCATTTACTATGATGTTCAGTTCATCTTCAGTTATCTTGCCGTCTGTGTTGCGATCTTGATTTTTAAACATGTCCTTTAGGACAGTATCACTGTCTATTCCTGGATGAATGCGGCCTCTGCCTTCAGCCACCTGTAGCATAATAAATGCTGAAAACTGCAGAAGAAAAAAACAAAACAAAACAAATCAATTGGTAATCAGATATGGGTCTCTGTATTCGCACTTAGTTTTTGTGTGATAGGCGGGGATCTGTTTAATTGTATGCTGACTTGATTAGACATCTTGATTCTTGCGCACAGTAGACAGAGACTGACTCAATTTGCGTGAACATCTTGATAGCAGCCCAACTGATAACCAACAGTTAAAAAAAACAGGATGCCACTGTAAGACTGAGGCTGGACTGTCTAGACCAAGAGAGGGCTACTCTTTGAGAAAACAAAGGAAATTAACATTTGAACTCTCTCTTGCAAAATTAGCATCCCCATCCGAGACGCAATCACACCGAGTCAATCACCTCAGCATTGCCTTAATCTACATTTCCTTTCTTTCACCTCCTCTTCCCCCATCTCTTCTCTCTACATGCAGAGATGACCTGAAATTCACCCAAAATCTATATGGTTTAATGTGAACAGTTATCGTACAGCACTATACATGTTTGGTATCATTTGAAATGTCTCAGTGCGACTGGTACAAAGGTCTCATCCCCACAGAAGTAAACCAGAAGGTAATAAAGGTTTTAAGATTTTAGAGATATTTTGCTCTCTGTAATGGGTGTGTCCACCTTCACAGGGTCTTTCATGCAAATGGCCTTCTGTCCCCAAAAGGTGTAAACTACTCAGTCTAGGACCCTGATTAATGCAAATTCCCATTGTGAACTCATGTTTCCATTTGAAAGAAGTTTCTGTCTTGGTCTGAGTATTTAAAGAGATGTTGCAGGAGGCTCAGGGCGCGATTCTGTAATAAGATCAGCCCACATTGCTGAGTGTCCTTCAGACATTAGAAAAGTTAGATTGGTCAGCTTGGTTCTATGGTAATGGTCATGACCTCTGGTTAGATATAGTCTTGCTTTAATTCAGTGTGTTCAGATCTATGGGGACTAAATAACGTACTTTTAGAAATAAGCAAGCATGGTGCGGCGTCTAAAAGTATTAGTCATCGCCTCCGTCTAATGACCAAGACTGATGAGTTTGTGTATATGAGATCGTATACCCGGCCGGTGCGAGACTGAAAGCGTTATAAGAATCCGAATGAACGAGTACAGTAAAGTAAAGAGTTAAATAGAATAATCAAATGTTTAGCTAAATTATTATACAAATGACCAATAATCAATTGACATTCTAAACTAAATTCGAGGTCATAATAACATGGAGTCAGATAAAAGTTTACTTGGAATTAAACTAATTTGCCACACTGAAAAGACCGAACGCGCAACAAACCTTCCCCGTCCTGTGGGAAACCACCGTTGGGCCGATTGGGCGGGCCTTACACCACCATGTACTGTAGAGGAGAGTGTTGTTTAGTTAGGCATTATTGAAGATGTTTCTTTTAATGTTTTTTTTTTGTGTGTGTGTGTGTGTATGTCTTGCTAGTCAGTGTAGAGGGTAAACATGAGTTAGGCATGTTTTGTTTTGATTATCTTTTTGCTTTGGTCGCAGCCCATGTCCCTTCTCCCTCTCATGCGAGTCCTTACATTAGTAAATACTATAAATTCTTTTTTGTTTTCTTTTTTTTTTTTTTTACATTTTTTTCTTTGAACCACCTTTTCCACCTCCTTGTACCACATTGTTTCCTTTTTTATTGCCTTTTGTAACACTCTTGAAATATATTTTATTTATATATTTTTATTTTTATAAACGATGATATATATATATATATATATATATATATATATATATAATCATATCACATTATACTTTGTTGTTATTTTATAATCTTATTTTTATTATTATTATATTCTTATTACATATAGATAGATAAATTGACTCTCTGTTCAAACCACACTGTGAAAATGAGAGAGAGGTTCAACACAGGTGGATCTAGTATTCCTGGCTATTGAGGTTGGGTCAAGTATTCAGCTGGATATTACATTTCCTGCATATGCTGTATGATCCAGTAAGACTAGATCTAATACAAGGTGTCTTAGAATCATTTATAATGTAACTAACTGTAATGTGCATGCACTGTTTTGTTTTTGTTTTCGCTGTTTCCTGTGCTTGTTTTGCCTGAGTTCCCAGTCATCGTTAGTTTTTCTTATTTTATTTTTTAGTTCCTGCACCTGTTCTGTTTTACCTTGATTACTCTCCGTGTATTTAAACTCTGAGTTCTCTCTGTTTATTGTTCCGTGCTTTCTTTATTTGGTTGTGTTATACTATAACTTCATGTAATCTCCTAATTTTCTTGTATTTATTAAAAACTGTTTTTGTTTGATCTCGTCTTTGTGCAGTCATTATAACCACTAAGCCCTGACAGTATCAGCCAGTCCAAGAAATTGTTACAGTTTTTCTCCATTGCTAACACACTATAACTTTTGGCACAATTTCCCAAACCATTTATTAAATTCTAAAAGCAATGACACATTTCTCAAAACTATAAACACATTTCACTTGTTTTCACACACATTCCAATTTTCTTAATGATTTCTGCAAAACTCTACACAAAAATGACCTTATTTTAAAGTGGTTTAACCATGTTCTCATTCAGAAAACACAAACACATAGTATAATTAACTCAAGTGTCACACTTAACTCAAGCACACATTTGTCCATCAGTAAACATTCAGTAGCAAAAATGATGACACACCAATCAGAATCTTGGGATAATATAAACAGGAGCTTTAGAAATTGCATCCTAGAATCATCAACAGGGTTTTTTACTACTTACACATACAGTATAATTACAGTACACAGTCACAGTAATCTCCCAGTTCTGCAAAAATACAGCATATGTATATATTGTTTATATAAAGAATAAATATATATATATATATATATATATATATATATATTTTAGGTATGTAACGATATTATCAATATCGTGGTATCGCGATAGCAAAATTGTCTCAATATTATCGTGGTCACATGAATTTACGAAACGATACGTGTTCCGGGCAAAAAGTGTAGGTTTTTTTTTTTTCTTTTCAGCCTGGTTCCGAACAGTTCTGGTGTGATGGGTGGGCAAATTGTGAGGTGCGTATCCTTTAATAGAGACATCTCACCTCACGAATATTATACCAATGACTGTACTGAAAAGCCCTCGCGGCTCGCGCTATATAGGCTACGGATATCAATGCAGAGAGAGAGAGAGAGAGAGAGAGAGAGACTTTTTCGACTTTTAAGGTCTCTTTATTACAAAATGTTTAAAAATTTAGATTGATATCAATAAAAAAATTAAAAAAAAATAATAAATTTTTGGCGCAAGTTTACAAAACAAAACTTACTCAAATATAAATTTGCAAGCCTTCATCAGAGTCAACTTCACAAATACATTTATATTTGAACATCTGCAGATCATTTATCAACTTATAATAACTATACTCTATACTAATACGGGATTTTATTAATCCCTTCAATATTGAAATAGCATCAGTTGATCCCTTATCATTCAATTTACTTTTTCTTGACAACCATATAGCCATCTTTGCTTGCCAAAATAAGAAGTTTAATAAAACATGACTCCTCATTTTACTTCTGCTGTACTTTGGCCCAAAAATAAACCTTGCAGGTGCAAATATTTCCCCCAGCGTTTGACACCACTCTTCCATTGTATAAAATAATGGCTGTAATCTCACACAATTAAAAAATAAATGGAAGACAGTTTCTTGTACTCCACAAAAAGGACAGCCCTCCCCAACCTGTGGATCGAGGTGTGCTCTGTGTCTGTTTGTGGCTATTATACCATGCACAATGTTTGCACAAAGTTTGTACAATGTCCTCCAGCAACCTTTAGGGGAAGCGCTTGGCCCAAAAATCTCTTGCCAATTCAACTCTCTCACATTCTGTAGCTGAAGAAGATGTGACACCTTTACACACAGTACATAAGTAGCTTTTTTTTCCCAGCATTTCTAAAAAGTCCCAGCTGGGGTGTCTTAAAAGAAAGCATTTCTCCATTTCTTGCCATGTTCTAATATCAGCTGAAAAATTCAGGTCTGGAAAGACAGAAGTCTCCTCCTCTCCAACCGGTGTCTCTAATGACAGTCTATAATCAGATGGTAAAAACTTAAAGATTTGAGTCAACAGTCTGTCTGCCATTCGAACTGATTTCATGCCCAGTTTTAAAGCCAAGTTTTCAGCAGAAATCCATCCTTCCTCAGAAACAAAATGTCCAATTTTGGTAATATTTGCAGTCCACAACATTTTTTCTGAAGGATCCTGATTTAAAAGCATCTAAATCCAGTGCTGAATTAAAAAACAGTGGTTCTTCTCTTAGCCATTGCCCCTTCACACCATTTGGCTCACGAGAGAAACTGAAAAATGTCCATGTTTTTAACATTGATCTGTAAAAAGGTGTCAGTCCTGTCAGGTCTAGTTTTTCAGTGTCCATAAGAAACAAGTGGCGGTCTAATCCCATATCGCCTGCTCTCTTCAGAAGGGTACAGGCTACCCCAGCCCAGCTTACATCCTCCCCATATAGGAGTCTCTGGGCTGCCTGGAGTCTAAAAGCTCTGACTCTGGATTTAATGTCGACCAACCCCTGTCCTCCTTCCTGTATTGGCAGATAGAGCACTGGTGCCTTCAACCAGTACTGTCCTGACCAGAAGAAGTCCACCAGACGCTGTTGAATTCTTCTTACTAGGTCTTCCGGAGGCTCTGGAATCATCATTTTGTGCCACAAAGATGATGCAACCAGGTTGTTACAGACCAGGGTTCTCCCCCTATAGGACAGCTGGGGTAGCAACTATTTCCAGTGAAACAACCGAGCACACTTTTTCCACTAGTGCCTTCCAATTTTTTTTTCCTATATTCATCTGTCCCTAAAAAAAACACCTAAATATTTAAACCCCGCTCTCCCCCGCTGCAAACCGCCAGGTACTAATGGACTAATAAAGTCTTGACCACACCACAAACATCATCTGCATATGCAGAGAGCTTGATAGGACCCTTAAAATCCAATGTATTGACCTGTAGACCTGTTAGCTGTCTTCTCAGTCTACATAGTAAAGGCTTAATGGCTATACTATAAAGTTGACCTGAAATAGGACAACCTTGACGAATGCCTCTATTGACTTTCACAGGAATACTAAGGCCACCAGCTATTTTAATCATACATGTGGCCCCAGCATACAGCAGTTTTATTTTGGAAATAAAATTGTCTCCAAAACCAAAAGCCTTTAAAGTATCAAAAAGAAAAATATGATCAACTCTGTCGAAGGCTTTTTCCTGGTCTAATGACAGAAAACCTATATTGGTATTTTTATAAGAGGCAAAGTCAAAAATGTCCCGTACCAAATGTAAATTATCTAATATAGATCTATTTTTTATACAATATGACTGATCTTTATGTATTATTGTATGCAGTACACCATTTACCCTATTGGCCAAACATTTTGAAAAAATTTTATAATCAGAGCCTAAAATTGCTACAGGTCTCCAGTTCTTTAAGAATGTCAGGTCACCTTTTTTGGGGAGTAGCGTTAAAACTGCCCACTGACAACTCAAAGGAAGAACTCTTTCTTTGATACATTTTTGGATTACCTCAAAATAATCATGACCAATAACATCCCAAAGACACTTATAAAATTCAGCAGGTCCCATAACAGCAGCAGTAATCTCTTCAAAAGTGAGTTCAGTGTCTAAAGATTGTTTGTGTTCCAATGCTAAAACAGGAAGATCTTGTAACAGTTGATTTCTGCACTGTTCATCTGAATTGTAGGCAGCATATAAATTAGAATAAAAATCCACAAGTTTGCGCATCACTATTGGGTCTGAAGTGTTACATCCATTGCTGTCCTTTAAAACATACATCTGTTTTTCTTGACCTGCTTTTCGCTCCAAGTTAAAAAAAAAGAAGAAGAAGGTCCATCCATATCTCTTATTGTTAAAAAATGACTTCTTACAAGTGCTCCTTTAACTTTTTCATTTAAAAAGGAGCTTAGCTGATTTTTTTTTCAGTCCACAGTTCTTGTAGATTTCTAGCATCATCATTCATGTTCTTTTCAATGTCCATGATCTCTTTTTCCAACCACTCTAATGTCTTTTTCAGAACTAAAGAGGAATAAGATGTATATTGTTGACAAAACCCTTTTATGTGCACTTTACCAACTTCCCACCATTGAATGATACTTTCATAAATGCACTTTTCACTTTTCCAGGCTTCCCAAAAAAGGTTTAAAATTCTCACAAAATGTCTATCATCCAACAGTTTAACATTAAAATGCCAGTAATAACTGATATGTTTTCTTCGAGTTAGTATATACTCAATTGTGATAAGTTTATGATCAGAAAGAGCAGTTGGGGTGATAGCTGTATTAACAATCTTATTTCTCATATTGCGATATATAAAACCTATCCAAACGTGCACCAGAAAAGCCTCCATTGCTGACTTTCATCCATGTATACTGCCATACTGATGAATTATGCTCTCTCCACACATCTGAGAAGTTACATTTTTTTTTTATAATATTAGCTAAAAAAATAGTTGACTTTGCATGAGGTTCATCTCCAGTCCTATCTCGTGTAAAGTCTAAAGTGCAGTTCCAATCTCCTCCTAATACAATAACATCACCATTCTGCTGTTGTTTTAAAAAGTGCTCTAGTTTAATAAAAAACTGTACCCTGTCTTCTCCTATATTAGGAGCGTAGATGTTCACAAACAAAAAAATGAAAATTCCTAATTTCAGCCCTTACAACCAATAATCTCCCTGATACCACATCATGTTCTGATAAAATCTTAGTTTTGAGAACAGGGGAAAAGAGCACAGCCACTCCTGCACTTAAATTAGTCCCATGACTAAGAATTCTCTCTCCTTCCCACCACAAGCCCCAATCAATCTCTTTGTTTTGATTGCTATGGGATTCTTGCAAAAAAAAAAACAACACTCAGATCTTTCAATCGTTGATCGGTATTATTTAAGGCTGATTTATACTTCTGCGTCAGACCTACGCCGGAGCCTCTGCACCGTAGGCTATGCGTCTGTTTTCATTTATACTTCTGCGTCTTTGTCCGCGTCAACGTGCATGCAGACCACTAGGACGCAGTGTCCGCGGTCATGTTGAGGATCAAGGCAAAAGCCGAAGAAGAAGCAGCTTGTCATGTATGTTGTCAGAGAAGCTTACAAATAGAAGTGGCAGAGAAAGCGGCAAATAGGTAATGACTTTTGTTGCAGTTTGACTGAATGTGTCCCCTGAAACAGAGTTTTTTCATTCATATGGAAGTTGAAAACGCTCATTCTTCTCCGATTGCTCCGTGCCAGTTTTTTGACCTGAGAGAGGGGTTCTAGCAGACCAATCACAGCGCTTGCAGTCCGCGTAAAATTGACGCGTTGTTACATTTTTGAAGAGGTGCACGTCAGGCTACGTCGTAGGCTACGCATGCTATACACAGCCTACGCCGTAGCTACGGCGTACACTCGACGCAGAAGAATAATTCAGCCTTTACATCACCACGAGATGTAGACGCACGTTGGTCATCTTTATGTGGACATGCAAAACGTTTATTCTCCCCGTGATTAACACGGAAAGAGACTTCTAAAGTACGCTCCTGGGAGTTCAAAAACATAAAGACTTGGCGTCTAAAAGAAAGAATGTGCTTAAGCGCATTGTTTTTACATCCAAGCAGAATCATTGTTACAGGGCTTGTGATCTTTCCAAACCTCTGCAGTTCTTTCGTGATGGTCTCATTAGATATAAACAGCGGAACATTTGAAATTATGATTTTCGTTGCTGGAGCGGATAGCGGGGTTACCGTAACAAACACTTCCTTTACCCATATTCCGCTCACAGTCAACTGATTAACAAGGGAGTCTGATTTTAAAAACACAACGACAGCCTTGTTCATCCGTGAAGCTGAAATTATGTTATCGAAACCCATTTGCTCTCCTATAACTAAGAGCAGCTCTTCCACTGTCACTCCGGCCTCTGGTACACACTTGCACCCATTCCGGAGTGACAGAGTTGGCGTTCCTTGCACATTCCGGCGTCTGAAAACCGTGCAAACAGAACAACAAACCTTGTTTTCTACTATTTAAAAAACTGACTAGCGAGGGGAAAAAGAAAAGTTGGGAAAAAAAGTTTGAAAACAAAGTTTTCCACAATCACTCTCACCGATGCACAAAAATAAAATCTCGACATTCAAATCTGCATTCGCGCTGCTGTTGATCTAAAGCGAGTTGTCATGTTTAGTCTACTTTATCGATCAAAATAGAATAAATCACCTTTTGGAAATGCTTCTAATCACGACTGTTTCTATTGCATTGTTACGCCACTAGGTGGCAACAAATTAATGTTAAAAATATATCACTGAATCATTCTTTTCCAAACAAGTGAAGTCTTTGTACATCATTGTAATGTTTAATCATTGTTTAACACTTATGGCACTTTTTTCCAAGCCTTCATTTGTCTTTTTTTTTTTTAATTTATTTTTTTTTAAATATCACAATAAATATCGTATCGTGGACTTTATATCGAGGTATTATCGTATCGTGAGATTTTGATATCGTTACATCCCTAATATATATATATATATATACAGTATCGTGTTACCGACAAATTTATAACATTTTCAAAACTAAGCAAACTATATTTTAAACTATATTACAGTGATGCCATCTATTTGGTTTCTTGTCTAAAATTTTTAGTGTTTAGATCTAACAGGTTTGATAGTCACTTGAAAAACCTGACTCCAGACAATCACACAATAAGATAAATGCGAAACGACCATTGCATGCATGTATAACTTGGCTGCTTTTAGCGATATATACAGTCTAATCATATAAAAACAATTCAGGTTTGTTCTGATTGTTCTTTCAGCCTCTTTACGTGCACATCAAATTTCAAATGAGAATCTAAAATAACACCTAAATATTTAAAATGAACTGTCTCTACTGCCTTTTGATTGATCTTAATTATAAAACCATTCATTTCCTTCTTTCTAATTGAAAAACACATTGAGACAGTTTTTGAACAATTCAAGGTCAAACAGTTGTTCCCTTTCAAAAGGGAACTCTACACTGCGTTTGAAACGCATATGGGGAACGTCATCACGTGAACCGGTGTCTGAAAACAATTATCAAATCTCACCAATCCTATTGGCCGGCGACAGCCAATGACGTCATAATAGACACGACCCAGAAGTATAAAAGGAGCGCCTAGAGAAGCAGACAGTATCTTTTCGTCTTCAGGGACTGTTTTGTCTGATTGCAATTCTTCGAATCTGGTAAGAATAATTACTATGTCTAACAAACATTTCAGGAAGTGTGGATCTGTGTCCCAGGTTTCTGACACCCGATGACATACACAATCTGTGCGTTTTCTGTCTGGGAGAGAAGCATGCACAGACAGTGCTTGAGGGCGCTGTCTGTGTAAACTGTGAGCGTCTGCCTATTAAGACGCTCCGCTCTCGTCTGGCCCTCTTCTCGAGGGAAGAGGGGCCGGCATCTGTGCCTGGTGGTTCTGGTCCCGCCCGTGCTGAGGCAGAGCAGCGGCTGAAATCATGGGGCTCTCAGGTGGAGCTCCCTGAGGAGTTTGAGAGAGGTGTAAATCTCTCGCAACCCCCAGTGGCTGACGAGGGTGAGCTGTTGATAATGATATCCTCTCGTTGACATCATCAGATCCAGCAGCGAGTGCTCTTCTGGCGTTAAGCCCAAGAGAGCAGGAGATGGCTGTTGAAGAGGAAGCAAGCGAGCCTGCTGAAACTTCAAAGCCTCCCTGCCCTGCGTATGCGGAGCTGCTCAAGGTTATGGACTCGAGGTAAGTCTTCTGGCAGGCTGCAGCTGCCTTGGGAGCGTGTTAAGAAAGGGGCTGCACGTGGACGGCTCGACGAGTGGTTCCTTTCTGGCCATAACCCGACAGCCCCCATGAGCCTTCCATTCCTTCCTGATCTACATGTTGAGATCGACAAGGCATGGAAGAACCCATACTCGGCTCGTATTCACCGACATCAGCGGGCTAATTTCGCTGATGTTGAGGGATTGAGCCAGCATGGGTATGTGTCGATGCCCCCTATTGACGAGACGTTTGCAAACTATCTCGTCACAGGGCGGGCTCCGACACTGAAAGCTCTGGTCCTGCCTTCCAAGCCCCTTAAAATGACTTCTCGTTTGAATGGCAGGGCATACGCAGCAGCGGGTCAGGCTGGTGCGGCCTTACACACCATGGCAGTGTTACAGGCTTACCAGACTGATCTGCTTAAGGATCTGGATCAGGGGCAGGGTCTGTCCTCTGAGGCAGTAGAAGAGCTGCGCCGCACCACAGATCTGGCTCTCCGGTCCACTAAACAGAGTGCTGCCTCGGTTGGAAGATTGATAGCAGCAAAGGTGGCCACGGAGAGACATCTGTGGCTGAACGTGGCCGACATCGGGGAGAAAGAAAAGGGCTTTCTCCTCGATGTGCCAGTTTCGCCCTCTGAACTTTTTGGTACCTCCGTCGAGGCGGTGGTGGGAAGGTTCAGAGAGGCGAAGGCGCGCTCGGCAGCGTTTAAAACCTGCATACCGCTCAGATCTGATCCTGGGCCCAGACAGACAGGAGGTCCTGGTCCGTCCCGATTCGAGGATCAGAGACAGGGCCAGAAGTCCAGTGTTGCCTCTCGGGCACCTCCTCCTCCTTGGAGCAGGTCCCAGAGAAGGCGGGACTCCAGGAAGAAGAAGCAGGATTTGAGGGAGGTAATCAATCGCAGACGCCAGCAGCGTCAATGATTGATTTCCTCTCCATGAGGGTAGTTACATCTACCCTCTCCTCTCTTCTTCCACCTCCTGAGTAATGGTTAATTTGACCCAGGCGCTTCTTACATTCAGGCTGAAGGCTGGGCCCATGATGAATATTTTTCTGATGGCTCGCATTCTGGCTTGATAGTGAAGGGGCTCTTTCAGGCTTGAAAGAACCATAGATTCCATCCTTCTATGATGGTAAGTCTTCGTTCTTCGAGCCGCAGGGAGTAAGCTTGGTCTATATTTATATATTAAAATGTGTCAACCTTAGTCTTCCTGTATAGTTTTTTCCTGGGTGTGTAAAAAGTAAGGGGATTTAGGGCCCTGAAGTTCCCATTAGGTTGGTTATCTTTGTGTTGGTTATATGGCCACCTTTACAGCCACCATATGGTAGAGTAGCTTTTCTCCTCTGGTCATAGCTAGAGTTTGTATTAGAGATTGGCACTCTTTACTTCAGATAGATCTATGTTAAGCGTCGGCCTTCGGGGCCGCCTGACATTGTTTGGCTTGGGTTGAGCATCGCTCCTCTGAGCTCTTGTTTTTAGAGTTTTTCAGAGTTGCCTCCTCTCTATTGAGAGTTTAAGAGGCTGAGTTTTAGCCCCAGGCAGATCTATGCTTTTGTGTGGCCAGATAGGCCCACAGCTATAGCTGGCCTAGGCTAGAACTAGGGTTTAGGTGATATACTGAAGCATTTCACCCTATGTATTACTTCCCCTGTCAGGAGAGTGTAGTTTCCTAGTTCTGGCCTCCTCTTATCAGAGTTGTCAGGCCATGGCCCGTTACCCCTTTGGTGTAGGTGCAAGATAGATAGCAGCTAAGGTAGCAGGCTATTGCTAGTCTCCCTGGTGCCGTTGTCTCAGGTGGTAGGCCCCTTATCACTATGTGAATAAGAGAATGCTAGTGTTGCTGAGGCCCCACTTTTCTAGAACTTTCATTCTATACTTTGTTTAGTCTTTTCCCCTGAACCCCTTGAATTAACATTCAAGTTTGAGTGAAACAGTGTTAGCTTTCATTAAGCTCCTGTTCCCTAGGGTTCAGTACAGATATCTACTGTCTTTGGTAAAAAGCGTCCACCCTTGAAATTTCAGGGTAGTATGAATGAAAAGTAAAGCGTTCCCCTGTTTCTCAGGGTTGTTAATGCTTTAGTTCTAGTTTTTGCCCTACACGATGTGAGCCCAATAACTCTATTGCTGCCACAGGTTAGCACCTGTTTCTGTAGTAGTAGGCTTTGTTCTGGCCTCCTTCAGAGTATGGTGACTAAGTTTGTACTCCCCTTGCTATAAGGGAAAAAACTATTTTTTATTGAGTATATGGCCTGTTGGAATGCATAGCTCAGGTTGAGTTTGTTTAAGGAACCTCTCTATTCAGTTTGGTTCCTATGTAGCTCCCTTTTAGAGTTTAAACACTGCCACAAGATTTGATCGTGTTGTTTGGAGTAGAAGGCTTTGTTTTTGGGCCTCCTTCAGAGTACAATAGCTTGTTGTATCACAAGTTTTGTTGGTAGATGTTTAATTAGAGTTTGCTCACTTAAAACTAGCACTGCCACAGGTTTATGCCTGTGATCATTTGAAGTAGTAGGCTGGTGCTGGCTTCCTTCAGAACATGGCAGCATATATTCCTTGTACTCCCCTTACTGTAAGGGTAAAAATTGTTTTTTACTGAGTACATTTCCTGTTGGAATGTGTAGATTTTAAGCTCAGGTTGAGTTAAGCTAGGTAACCTCACTGGATAGTTTGGTTCTCATATTGGCTCCCTTAGAGCTTAGACACTGCCACTAGCTGACGCCACGTGCCTTTCTGGAGTCGCAGGCCCTGTTTGGGCCTCCTTCAAGAACATGATGACTTAGGTCTGTACTCCTCTTGCTTAAAGAGTAAAAAGTGTTTTTACTGAGTACATTGCCTGGTGGAAATTAGCTCAGGTCGAGTTAAATTAGTTAACCTCACTGGATAGTTTGGTTCTCAGATTTGGCTTCCTTAGAGCTTAGACACTGCCACTGGCTGACGCCTGTGTCTTTCTGGAATAGTAGGCCCTGTTCGGGCCTCTTTCAGAGCAGAGTGGCGTAGTTTGTACTCCACTTGCTTAGAGAGTAAAAAATGTTTTACTGAGTATATTGCCTGTTGGAATGTGTTGAATTAGAATTAAGCTCAGGTTGAGTTAAATAGTTAACCTCACTGGAGAGTTTGGTTATCATATTGGCTCCCTTAGAGCTTAGACACTGCCACGAGCTGATGCCACGTGTCTTTCTGGAGTCATAGGCCCTCTTTTGGGCCTCCTTCAGAGCATGATGGCGTAAGTTTGTACTCCTCTTGCTTAAAGAGTAAAAAGTGTTTTTACTGAGTACACTGCTTGTTGGAATGTGTTGAGGTAGACTGTTATGTGGGCGCTCTACAGTCTTATCTGCTAGTTTAACTCAGTTTCAATCTGAACGAGTTCCTATGTTTGTGGGATCTTGCTTTATCAGCAAGTGAGCTGCTTTAGGTGTGTGGCCTTCACAGGCCGCCCTTTAAGCTATTTCCCCCACATCTGGGTGTCTTTAAGCAGATTAAGCATGTAGTTTCACATGTTTGGCCTTTTGCAAGGCTGCTGTGATATATTTCTACACAATGTAGAATTACGTCATGTTGCAGGCCCCTTCCTGGGCCTCCATGATTTTGTGCCTACAGTACGGTTTATCTGTTAGGTTGAGCCCAGTGCTCCCCTCGTTTGAGGGTTGTTCTGCATAGTACTTAGCTCCCTAAGTCTGGTCAGTGGTTGAAGGCCTCTCTGAGGCCTCCCTATTTAAGATCAGCCCCTAGGCTGGTTGTACTCCCCTTGTTTGGGTCTCTTTAGAGTGCACAGTCTTCTCAGTCCAAATAATCAGGAGCTGAGTAGATCCTAGGATTGAGCAGAGTGTTACTCCCCTCATTGGTAAGGGTAAAAAGCGCTAAACTGAGTCCTGCTCTCCAGGATGCCCGTCTCTACGTTCTGGTCTGAGTTGGTTACTGCCTCTTTGCAGTTACTCTTACTGGATATCTTCTCTGAAGAATGTGAATTGAGACTCTGTGATCAGACAGGTCGTTGGCCAAGACTAGGTTGTTTTTAGACCAGGTCGGCCTCCCTGGTGGCATTCAGGGTTGACGTTGTTCCCCTGACAAGTGACTGGCTAGGGTTCCTTTGGGCCCCCTGGCAACATTCCCTTAGAGGTACCCTCTTTTCTCTGAAAAGAAGTTTGGTCCCAGAAGCCTTTGAGCGGCCTTGGTAGGCCTTCTGTGGAAGGCCTCTTCGAGGCTTACAGCTTGGGCTATTGGCCATAGGCAATGCTGTCACTGACAGCCTATGTATGACCCGTAGGGGGAGTGGTTCTGGCATTTCAGTTGAAATTGCTACTTCTGACGTTTGTCTAGCCATCTTTGGCATGCACTCCTCTCAAACATGGCGGCGTGGGTATATCGTTCCCCATATGCATTTCAAACGCAGTGTAGAGTTCCCTTTCGAAAGGGAATGTCTCAGGTTACGTATGTAACCATGGTTCCCTGAGAACAGGGAACGAGACACTGCGTTACCTGTCATGCATCGGGGCTGCCTGCTGAACAGTCCCTACAGACGATAAGGTACTGACTGCTTCTCTAGGCGCTCCTTTTATACTTCCGGGTCGCGTCTATTATGACGTCATAGGCTGTCGCCGGCCAATAGGATTGGTGAGATTTGATAATCGTTTTCAGACACCGGTTCACGTGATGACGTTCCCCATATGCGTTTCAAAAGCAGCGTCTCGTTCCCTGTTCTCAGGGAACCATGGTTACATACGTAACCTGAGATGTTTTGCAGCCATTGTGACACTCCAGTCATTTCATTTGTTAATATATCTGCAGCTAAGCGTGGAGTCTATACTGATACATAAATAACTGTGTCATCTGCATATAACTGAAATTTAGTTTCCTTTGACATTTAGATTTACCAATAATTTGGTAAATCATTGACATATGAGGAAAACAACAGTGGACCTAAAATTGACCCATGGGGGAGACCCATCTCATTGTTTCGTAAAGGTGATCTTGAATTATTTATTTTAACACACTGATCTCGAGATTTGAAATATGATCTAAACCAATTTATTGCCTGCTGAGAGAAATTAAACAAATGTAATTTATGCAGGAGAATTTCATGATTCACAGTATCAAATGCCTTTTTGAGGTCTAAAAACACTGCGCCTACTACATTATCCATTATCTAAACCTCTCATCTAAATTCTGTGAGAAAGCAGTTTTCCAATTTGAGGGGAATTTAATTTCTCTAGTAAATAAATTTATCAAATTTACCAAGGGCTTTAGCAGACAAGCACTATATTTTTTTTACGAATGCGGTATCCATTCCAAATATATCCTTAGCCCTTGAATTATTCAACTGATTAATAATTTGGAGTATCTTATCTTCAGTGTGTGTCTTTTATTGCATATTGAGGTAATTGTACAGGTTCAAAACATATTGCAAGTTCTTCCGCAGACTGGATAAAATATCTATTAAATTAATTAGCAATTTCAGTGCTATCAGTAATAAGTCTTCCATTTATGTGAAGATCCAACAATGGTTGTCTTTGTATACCTTCTCGTTTAGAAAGATTGTTAATGCACTTCCAAAAAGATGAGCTATTTCCTCCTGATTCTGCAATCAATTGCTCAAAATATGCAGTTTTCACTTTCCTCATTTCACTAACTACTTTATTTCGTAATGATTTAAAGCTTAGTATATCTGTCTGTGTTATTGTAAGCAAAGACTTTTTCAAAGCAAAAAGAGATCTCTCTTTTTCATTAGTTGATGGATATCTGAATTTATCCATAGTAGGGATGCACTATTTTGTCTACATTTTAACGGTTGTGTATACTTTTGAATAATTGTTTCAATGGTTCTCATCACAGTTTCACAGTTTTTGTCCAGGTCACCAATTTGTAATGTATCATCCCAATTAATATTTTTTATATCATTTTCAAATTTTGTAATTTTACTCTTAGGGATGCCTACTACTGCTGGTTTAAAAGTTTGACGAAAATTACTCTGCAAACATTTTCTAACAACCAGGATCATGTTATGATCAGACAAACCTGTCAGAAGATTATATATTTTTCTTACCCTTTGAGGTTTGTTTGTAAATGCCAGATCAATAAGAGTTTTACTTGTTTTTGTTATCCTTGTTGGACTTTTTATTAACTGGTTGTTTGGCTGTAATTGATTTCAGTTTTTGCTTACTACGTTTGTCTGTCCAATTTATGTTAAAATCTCCTAATAAAATTGTTTCAGTACGACAATTTGATAGTTGTATAGTATTGTACTGAATATTAGTATAATAGTAGTATATAGTAGTAGAATGTCTGTATATTCAGCACTTGCATACTGTGAAAATACAGTAACTCAACTGCAAAAGCCAAAAAGGTTAAAAAACTCTAAATGAAAAGCATGTTACAGTACACTCAAAAGAGTTGTGCAATTGCAAAATCAAGGTCAATGAGAGATTCATTCTGCCTCAGCATCACATCTTCATGTTGGGTCTGGCCTGAGGACTTCACACGTTAACATCACAGGCAGTATTGTCTCTTACCAGGCAAAGGGAAAAACCCTCAGGTATGCCAGATCTAGCCTTGACAACACTGTCCACACCTTGCTCTTTCTCATCCTCATCCTCTTCCTCCTCTCCCTCTTAAATTTTTTCCATCCATGTTGGTATCAACATTCAGTGCAACATTTTGAGTCAATTTTGGCACTCTGAACTGACTTAGTTGGGGGATTCATATGGATACAATTTGTTGTTGTGTGCTGCAAAGATTGTATTTTTTGCGTAGACTAAGGCTTTATGGAGTGGACCAGAAAATCATGTGGTTGTTTTATCAGTCAGTTATAGAGAGCATAATCAGATATGGTATTAGGGTATGGTTTGGTAACCTTACAATTCAGGTCAAATCTAAGCTCGCACGCTTGGTAAAAATATCGACGAAGACCACTGGGAGAAAGGACCATTTGTCCCTTGAGTCATTGTATGAACATTCTGTTCTTAGAGAAGCACATAAAATCTTAGCTGATCCATTGCATGTACTGCATACTGAATATGAATTGTTACCTTCTGGAAGAAGGTACAGAGTTCCAATGTGTAGGTATAATTGGTTTAAGAAGTCTTTTATACCTATTTCAATTAAAATGTTAAATGATGAATGAATGTTATTTTATTTATTTATTTTTTTTTTTTTTTTTAATGTTTTTTAATGATTTTATCAATGTAAACACCTTGAGTCCAACACAAATTTCCCCTTTGGGGACAATAAAGTGTATTTCAATTTCAATTTCAACTTCTAGTACAGTTGGTTTGGTCACATCATTAGAAATAAGTGTGAACAATTTTGAGCCGTTGTGTGTAAACGATGACAACTGTGTTTTAGTTGTGTTTAACTTTTGCCTGCCTGTGATTAGCATTTGAAACATCACAGTGCATCACAGTGCGAAATGTGTTTTAATGAATGAGAATGTGTTTAGAGTTTTGCAAAAAAGAGTGCATGAGATTTGCAAACGGTGTCTTTAACTACCTGAACTTCTGTCCGTAACTTTTTTTGGTTAAAAATGATCCAAAATCAATTTTTGAACACGTACATAACCAGCCAGTGTTCAAAACTATCTCCTTACCTTAGTTTGATTCACAACGATAAGCTTGTAATAATGTTTTATAATTCGGGTGGTACTGTTGGGTTTTCGCGGGAAAGTCGAGCATGTCGCCATTTGTCTTTGCGTCATTGCGTCACGTCTGTATACATAAAGAACAAGTCCCAGCCAGTAGGCTATATTGCATGTGAGGTGGGTCATTTATAGCCTTTTCTCACAGCAGCTGCAATAATTAAACTAATCATTTTGATGGCGGATTGTATGGTATGACAAATTAACGTTAGTGATTAGACTGTACAGAAATTGAAATCTACAGGTAACGTGAAATACACACTAATAAACATAGTCACACAATGCTGATGTTGTTAACATTAACAATTTGAAAACAAAGTATATAATATAACAGTCTGGTGGTGTCTGGAAGGTTGATGGGATTGTGGAAGTTAGCCCCGATCCAGAACAGGGTCTTAAGGGTTTCGTCGTCCAGAGGGCTGTTGCTGGCCAAAAAACAAAAATTATTTAAAAAAAAAATAAATCAGGGGTCTCCTGAGCCAGGACGTTAAACTTAGCCCTATCGTTCATTTGTGCTGGTCTGATCATCTGTCACCATGTTTGCAGGGAAACAGGCGAAGGCAGAAGAAACAAGTTCAACACAACTAAGTTTAAGTGCAAATCAGAAAAGGCAGGGAGACAGGTAACTGCAACACACACTAAGCGTAATGGTGATCGGACAGGAAATGACTGTGAGGGATGAGAATGATAAAGGAACACAGCTGATGCATATGAACTAATGATGACGTTAACCAGGGAGACAGATGAGTGGCGGGAAACTGAATAAAGGAACATGTGAAAAGTGAAAACAAACCGAAAGTCCATGAACAAAACTAAACTGAATGTGACAACAGTCAGTAAAAAGAAAATATCTTATTCTTATACTATAATGAAATACTGATTTATGTGAAAAAGCGTTCAAACTTTAACAATAAAAGTTCATAATTCAGGTAATGCTCCCTGTTGTTAGTGTTTTTAGGTCAGTGTGTTATGAAAGGCAATGTATGCTTTCTGAATGAGAATTGTTGCCAGTGTTATAGTGGAACAAGCTTATTTTGAGACATGACAGACAGGGCTTAGCCTAAGCCAGGATTAAGCCTTAGTTCAATTAGGATATTTAGGTAGCTTTTATGAAGGTACACTAGAAAAAAACATTACTGGTGAGCATCTTGAGACAAAACAATGGCTCTAACATATTTTAAGATATGTCAGTGCAAGTTACTGTAACGATTTAACGAATTAGCTCAAATTATGGGTGAAATATATTTATAACTAATCATAATGCGTTATGATTAATCATAATATAAATCGACCAAAAAGGGAATTATGTATAGATAATCAGTTACAACGGATTATAACCAATTGTGAATATATATATATGGTCTAGAATTAGTTCTAGTTTAGAAATACTTTAGAAAAACTGATCTATTTTGTCCAGCAAAATTATCAGTCTGGTTATTCTTATCAGCTCTTAAAAAGGAATTTTCCTCTGGCCACGAGGAAAATCTCTGATCTAAGTACTTACAAAAGCATAAACGAAATCAAACGTTGAAGGGACTTGGTTTCATAAATGGGCAGCAACAGAGACAATAAAAGTATAACTATAATGGATTTAATAGATACGAACTACGAATATATGACTAAAATATAACAAAGGAACATACATAGAATAAAATGAAAGTAAAGTCAAGAAAACAGCGGTGATCAAAGAAATGGCAAATTACAAACAGTTAAAACCTTTGAGAGCCAGCAAGGAAACTCAACTTACACATGGAGCTTAAAGCACGTCGAAAGAAATTGTTCTGTACTTGCATAGGTTTAGGTGCTGTGGTTACTTCGCCTTTCTGCTGGAGTTTCAGTGCGTGCGAGCTGGAGCGATTGGTCCTTTTCCCGAGGAAGGGTTCTTCGGCGGGATTTTCAAACAAGGTTTTAACTTAAGAGTAAGATAGCCGAAAAAAAAGAAAGGAAGAGTCCGTCTCGTAGGTAATGAAGAGTGAAGACTTCGGGTGAAGGCGGCGGATGAAGAAGACTCAACGATGAGAGACGTGTGTTGTTGTCTTTTAAAGACAAACAAGCCAAAACGCCTCCTTGGATGCCCCAGCCAATGGCGAGGGTGCAATTTTGGCGGGCAAACTTTTTCTTTGTCTCCATTTACGACCTAATTTGCATAGTATCTGGAGTGTCAGATCTGAGTACATTTTCTTCGAAGTACTATTAAAAATAGAAAAATTCTTTTTACAGTAACGTAACATACCTTGTTAATTAGAACATTCGGAGAGGTTTCAAACAAAACTAAACATGATAGGTGGAAAAGACATTAAGAAAGAGATACAGTGTTATACTTGAATATAACATTTAGAGTAAAACTAACACAACTACAGTCGTAACTAAGCTTATATAATATGGGTACATGCATACACACTGAACTGAAAACAAGGGTACACTTTGGCATAGTCATATTTTGAGGCTAAATGTAAATACATTCTCCATGCGTGTGTGTCTGTATGTGCGTGTGTGATGCGTATTGGGGTTTTGGCCAGTGTCTGTGGGCCACATGGCCATTAGCCCAACATGGGGTGAACAAGGGTGACTCTTTTGAAGTCCCCGGAGCTGGTGAGAATGTCTTCTGCTTAGCTTCAATGAGGCAACAAAGATGCCAATGGGGCAATCTGATCCAGACCTGCCGGGGCCAATTCATGATTTACATGCAAAGTTCAAAAAGCTAAAAGCATTCTGAAAATTCTAAAGTTGGTTGGCTAACCCGATCCTGTACATTACTTTCAGTTAAAACAGCTCAAACATGCATTTTAGTCTGGGACTAGCTTAAGCCTTGTCTGTGAAACCGGGGGGAGTTGTTTTGTTGGTCTGAGTGAGTTTTGGAGGTGAGATTAACTGTTTGGGCAAGATTCATGTCGGTAATGCAGACTGTATGAAGAGTTTTGAAAAAGTGGCTTCAGTGTTGACTGATGCTTGTTGGCAATTGAAAAAAAAACGTCTCTGTTACGTATGTAACCCTCGTTCCCTAAAGGCTGAGGGTGATGGAGGAACTCAACAGGGTTAGCTAATTCTGGGTAACGCTACTGGAGCAAAAAACGCACTTATCCGGTCCAGCCGACTGGAATGGCGTAGCAAGCTGACACTTAGAACGGGTCCCTCACGCTACTGGCCACTGGGGGGGTGAGTACATGGAAGGATACCGGCTCTACACGAAGGCTATAGTATCTAGCGAATGTGTTAGGTGTCGCCCAGCCCTCAGCTCTACAAATATCTTTCAGCGAGGCGCCATGATCCAACGCCCAGGAGGAAGCAACACTTCTAGTTGACTGCGCTCTCAACCCGAATGGGCAAGGCACGTCTTGGGACTGGTACACCAAGACGATAGCATCCACTATCCAGTGGGCTAACCTCTGCTTGGAGACATCCTTTCCCTTCTGCTGGCCTCTGTAACCATCGAAGAGCTGATCTGAGGTCCTAAAGCTTTGAGCTCTGTCCACGTATAACCATAGAGCGCGGATGGGACAGAGCAAAGCTAGGGCTGGGTCTGCCTCCTCCGGGGGCAGCATTTGCAGGTTCACTACCTGGTCCCTGAAGGAAGTGGTAGGAACCTTGGGCATATATCCAGAACAGGTCCTGTTCTCAGGACAAAGTGAGAGTTGACTGGCCCGAATTCCAGGCGTGCTTTGTTGACCGAAAATGCTTGCAGGTCCCCTACCCTCTTGATGGAGGCCAATGCAGTCAGGAGTACTGTCTTCATTGACAGGATTTCTACCTCCACTGACTGTAAAAGTTCAAAGGGTGGTCTCTGAAGTGCCGTGAGCAACAGAGACAAATCCCAAGAGAGTACTGAGGTAGGACGAGGAGGATTCAACCTTCTTGTACCTCTGAGGAATCTGATGATCAGGTGGTGCTTTCCAAGAGACTTATTATCAACCGCATCGTGATTTGCTGTATTTCAGCTACATACACTTTCAGGGTGGAGAGGGACAGCCTTCGCTCCAACCCCTTTTGCAGGAAGGACAGCACCACTCTGACTGGACATCATAGGGGGTCTTCCCAGTGGGAAAAGCACCATTCACCGAAGGCGCAACCTCTTCACAAGCTGAATGAACAGCACTCTCTTTGAAGGCGCACTCTTGAGAGCTGTGAAAATAGCTGTTTTTAAAAGCTCTCTATGAGACCACGGCCACCGCTGAAAGCGCAGTCACACCAACACCAACTTGAAGAAGCTTCTCTCCCAAAGAACAGACTCGTTATAGAGAACACTCTTAGGATTGCAGAGCAGGAAACACTAGAAAAAGCGAAAAGCAAATATGTGAGGCAGCCGCTTCCTATTTATGCCCACACGGCGGGGCAGAGTGTCGGATGCAAAGTTTGCATGCCAATGTCCATTGGCTTATTTAGTTTACACTCGAAGTAGATTGGTCTCTCAAAGCGATCCCCAATTCATCGGTTCACTTCTGACGTAATGTCGAACGTGACCGACTGAAAGGGAACTATCAAAGATGCTGCTGCTTTTCATAACCAAAGCTATATATGTCTCCCCCTAAGGGATAGTCTGGACAGTAGATGGATTCAGTTACTTAAAACAGTGGTTCTCAAACCTGTCCTGGAGTACCACCAGCCCTGCACATTTTGTATGTCTCCCTCATCTATCACACCTGATTCAACTCATGAGCTCATTAGTAGAGAGTACAAGACCTGAAATGGGTGTGTCAGATATAGGGAGACATACAAAATGTGCAGGGCTGGTGGTACTCCAGAACATGTTTGAGAACCACTGACTTAAAACATAGAACAGATTTCTGAGCATGAGAGGAGCCCTTGTATGCTGGCCTAAGAACACTCTGGACAAACACCAAGAACACACAAAAAATGGTACTGAAGCCTGTGGTTGTGATAAAGTTTTAGTATCTATTCACCTCCACATTTTAGACTGAATGCCTATAGTTTTTTATTGTTCTAATCATGCCATACTTAGAATCTGATAGGAATCTGTAGATGGACAGATCTCCAGCAAAGATGATCAAAACAATTGTGAAAGATAACATTCATTTTCGCTCATGGCAAAAGTAAAAAATGAGGACAGAAGTGTGCTAAGGGCATTTCAACTCTCTGTATTTAATGGTGGTCATTGCATGTGAATTGCATCAATTGGTGAAGAATGGGATTTTGATGATGTGGAAGAATTTTCTCAGAAGACAGCAAGAAAGATAAGGTAAAATTTTTTTTTTTTTTTTTTTTTTTTTACTGAGACAAAGGTTTGTGGTTTTCTGTTCCTGTCTGCCTAAGTGGTTTGCGATTGTAGCTCTGTGTAGCTTTGTTTTGAATCTCTATCTTGCTATCATTCTTTGTCGTTTAAACTGCTAAATTTAACTTAATCATCAGAATTGTTGCCAGTGTTATAGTGGAACAAGCTTATTTTGATATTATCTATCACGTTAGCTTTTAATCTAATCTAAAATTTTGCTAGCCTGTTAAATTTTCATTCGTGCATACAGTTTCTTTTCTCTCTTGCACTCTATCATTTACAAACCCATCAAACAACTTGCAAGTTGGAATCAATCAACAAGCATGTTGAGTCATCTCCTGTTGTTGCTTGCGCTGCTTGCGATATGTTTAGCGTAGCCGCCTCTGTCAGCAGCTTAGAGAGCCCCCGCAGCAGGGCAACTCGGTGATTGTTACTATAGAGTAACACAAGTCTGAGCACTAGGACTGTTGCTTTTCACTCTGTACATACTACCCTTGGAAGATATCATTGTGAAACATGATATTAGTTTGTACTGTTATGCTGATGCTGTAATACTCAGCTCTATATTTCTTTGCGGCCTGACGAAACATAACAATTCATAAAAGTAATGGAATGCATAGTTGCATTTCCTACTACTAAATTCTGAAGAAAAAAAAAGAGGTTTTAATTATTGGACCAAAAACCTCAGCACATAATAACCTAGAATACTACCTAACACTTGATGGCTGCTCAAGTCTATGTCATCAGTTAGGAAACCTGGGTGTGCTATTTGATAGCAATCTTTCATTTGAAAGCCACATTTCGAACATTTGTAAAACTGCGTTTTACAACATATGCCCTCAATGTTGAATGCAGAAGATAATTCATGCATTCATGACCTCAAGGCTAGATTATTGTAATGCTTTACTGGGTGGTTGCCCTGCAGGCTTAATAAACAAACTTGAGCTGGTCCAAAATGCAGCTAGAGTTCTTACAAGAACCAGAAAGTATGACCATATTAACCCGGTTCTGTTAGCACTGCATTGGCTCCCTATTACAGTTTTTTACAACAAGCTAACAAGCGTTTACCAATACTTAAAGTAGTTTTTCTAAACTCTTAACACAGCAACACACCTACTTCACACAATTAGCGAAATAGTTAATTTCCTGCCCAAACCATATTTTGTTAAATACAAACTCTACATTTCAAAATGCTAAAAACCTTTTTCTGCATATACTAACTCTATCAAAACACAGCAAACCCAAGTCATTCTGTCAAAACATTAGCACTAGTTTTCTATCCAATATGAACATATAGTCAATCATAGTGCATAGACTGTCAAAATACTAACAGTTGATGGCATTACGAAAACAAAACTGCATTACTTGTCATGTTTTAGTTTGACTTGCAGAAAATTTGAAATCCATTGTTTTTATAATACAGTTTCCTTTTACTGCAGTGAAAGTAGAATACTTACATGTAATTTAATGTGTGCATTCTTGGCAACATAGCCACATATTATCTAAAAGTGAATGAGTCATTACTTTGTAGAATGTAAAAAGAAGAAGAAAGTAACAGCAGAATTGCTCAGGGCAGCCACTGGTCAAATGGGTCCCCTATACACAACTTCAGTTGCCCCCTTGGTTGAAATCTCTTTCTGGGGTGGAGTGGGATGTTGATGGTGCCCCCATAGAGGGTGGGATGGTGTCCCCTTGGTAGTTGGTGCCCTACTGAGACCACATATTCTGCATATATGGCACAGTGGTACTGGAATCGTTGTAGTAAAAGCTTTACATGAAGCTTTTACTGAAATGAAAACATGAAATTGCTGCACTGATCAACAACAAATCCAACATACATGGCCTTTGGTTACTATGGAAGCTTTTTCTGCCACAGAATAAAAAAAAAAAGTATAAAAGGAAATTGTGACTTTTTATTTCAGAATTCTGACTTTGTTTTCTTGCAATTGTGAGTTTACATGTCACATTTCTGACTTTTTTCTCAGAATTGTGAGATATAACTAGGAATTGAGAGGGTAAAAAAGTCAGAATTGTTAAATAAAAAGTCACAATTACCTTTTTTGTATTTTATATTCATGAAAGAAATAACCTTTCATAGGTTCATATGTTTTCATATGTGTAAGGGGGGAAAGCATAGAGATTCTCCCTTGTCCTGATCCAACTACTCCTCTCCTCCAACTATTCCTCTCCCTCACACAGACATTATTTTTTTCTCTCTGCTCCTATAGGTTGTTCTGCATCCACATTGAACAAAAACTATTCAAAGAGTCCTATTTTACTGTATGTCCATGTAATGAAAAGAACTTCAACACCTGACTATGCCTCCAGCTGAGATTGGAATCAATGACGTGACGCTTTTGTGTCCATATAGTTTAATTAAATTTAAAAGGGTTAAAATTGCAAAATAAATTAGCAAATTACTTGCATACATTCTCTTTTTTGAGGACCAAGTCTAAAATTTCTGGTTTTAATCAATTTTGAGAGAATATTTGGGGATTGATTACAAAAATGTCATTGTGGTGTAACTGTAAAAACTTTGTACCAAATAATTGATCTTGTTAAAAAAAAGGTGAAATTCTCAATAAAACACCATATCAGCTAGTTTGGCATAATCTTACATTAGAACAATTTAATAGTAAATAAAAATAAATGGAACACCATTGTTCTGAATATTATAAATAATTTGGGGAATCATGTGAGTGAAGTCAAATTCCTGGTCAAGGTGGTGTAACCACCATTCAAGGAGCCATTTTGTTAATATTGTGCAAGAAGACCATGTGACAGGAAATTATATCACAGAGTAGGACCCCTGGTGACACTAACTGCTGCATGCAAAGGTTAGTAACTGTCTTTAAAATATGAGATAATTTGACATTTTTAGGGTATGGTCAGGTATTCTTAGGTATACATGTTAAATGGTATGACCCCATGAATACATTGATAATTCATCATTATTATAAAAATGTGCATTAACTTTAAAAATGACATTTGAAATATTTCCACCAAGGCCGTGTGCTTACATAGGTGTCCATGATAATGCCTGTCAAATTTGATTTTAAATTGAAATGTCAAATGGTGTAACCGGTTATACCATTTGACTCCTATTACAAGCCTTTCTGTTAGGGGCCAATTTAGTCAAATATCACTAGTTTATGATGCTGATTAAAGATGTAATATAAACTAACCTACTATTTGGAACTTCAAATGTTCAATGTTTTATTTTTTTGAGAAAGTGGTGCTTTATCCACAACTTTATTATTAAAGCTCTGTAAGTCTAGGATAAAATAATTATGTTGCACAACAATGTTTTTGAAATGTTTAGCTTTAATGCATATTTCTATTCCATTCACTTAAAATTTTAAGCGATATATAATATCATGGAGCGATTGCTAATGAGAGACAAGTGCGACACGCGTCTCGAGAGCAGCGGAGCTTTTATTATGCCGCAGTCGCCGCTTCTGCTTCTTCCGGTCAAGCGTATGTGGGGTAACGCAGTGCTGTTTATCATATTAGATACATTTGTGTGTTGAAAGTTGTTATAATGCTACACTGTGCGTTCACTCGGCGGCTACTATGAGACACTTGTTGCACAGTGCAGTGCAGTAAACTAGATCCATATTAGGCATATTAAAACATGGTACTCGCAGTAAATCAAGAAAATTAGATTTAAACAATAAGACTTACTGTGTTGAGCTATACAACATGATTAGTTTTCTGTCGATGAATGTATCCAAACAGTTGCTCACCTGTCTAATAAAACACATAATATATTAAAGCGTCTTTGGTGTTTCCATGGTTTCTACAAAATAAAACCGGAAACCGAGGTTAACGCTGGTATGATGTTATTGATAGGTGACGCACCGACACGGCTCGTGTCCTGGTTATAATTTCTTATTTCTCTAGATTTAAACATTCTTGGAAACATCTGAGATAATATAAGTACACAAGTCAACAAAATATATAACATTGTTCTAGTGGTTTTTGGATATTTTAATCCAAAAATCTTACATATTGTGCATTTAACCAAAGACTACACAATCTGTAAAATACAATTCATTAAACTTCTAATATTTTATAATTAATACGACATAACAGAGCCCCTTTTCCCCCAATAGATGAATTGATATAGTTTCAAGCAAGGAAACAGTGGCTCATCAAGAGAGCACAAGTGAATTCTGATCCTGCTATCAATTATTTTTTCTTAACTGTAATTACAATACGAGACATGAGTTCACTGTTCATCACTTTGATGATTTCTTGTTATCAGATATTGTTCCTTAAAGGGTTAGTGACTTTTTTGTCATTTATTACTCACCCTCATGTCGTTCCAAATATGTAAGACCTTCATTCATCTTCGGAACACAAATTAAGATATTTTTGATGAAATCTGAGAGCTTTTTTTTTTTTTTTTTTAATCTCCATAGAAAGAAACGAAATTACCACATTCAAGGCCCAGAAATGTTGTAGAGCCATTGTTAAAACAGTTGACGTGACTGCAGTGGTTCAACCTTAATGTTATGAAGAGACGAGAATACTTTTTGTGCGCAAAAACAAAACAAAAATAGCAACTTAATTCAACAATCTCTTCTATTCTCTGTCATTATCCTTACACAGGTGAATCAGTAAGCACAGTGAAGGCTTCCGTGTTTACGTCCGAATGCCGGCTCAGTATTGGCCAAAGCTGATCACGTGATCAGCACGACACATGCGTGTCATGCTGACGCAGGAGCCAGCCAATAATGAGTCGCCTGGAGGTGCTGCACTGTGTTTACTACGTCAACAGCATAGGAGAATGACAGGGAAGAGACAAAATTGTTGAATAAAGTTGCTGTTTTTGTTTTGTTTTTGCATACAAAAAGTATTCTCGTTGCTTCATAACATTAAGGTTGAACCACTGTAGTCACGTCGACTGTTTTACCAAATGTCTTCAGTACCTTTCTGGACCTTGAAAGTAGTAATTTTGTTGCTTTCTATGGGAGATAAAAAAGAGATGAAATTTTGATTTCATCAAAAATATCTTAATTTGTGTTCTGAAGATGAACGAAGGTCTTACGGGTGTGGAACGACAAAAGGGTGAGTAATAAATGACAGAAATTTCATTTTTGGGTGAACTAACCCTTTAACTGTAAAATATACGAGACATGATTTCACTGTTTATTACTATAATGATTTCTTGTTGCCAGATGTTGTTTTTC
This sequence comes from Mylopharyngodon piceus, assembly GCA_039654765.1. NCBI lineage: Eukaryota > Metazoa > Chordata > Actinopteri > Cypriniformes > Xenocyprididae > Mylopharyngodon > Mylopharyngodon piceus. The sequence continues at coordinate 49,983 of JBCHWC010000114.1, forward strand.
AGCACTGAAACCACTTTAGCTTAACTTGTTGACTGTCATGCTTGATTTTCAGTGTCAGTTTGTTCAACAAACAATGGCTTTTGGCTGTAGAAGCAACATGGTCAGGTGGTGTAACTGCTTTGTGTCAATTGGCATAACCAGTATTTTTCATAAAAATATAATTATATACAGAAAAATTCATGTGGAATAAAATGTAATCATCTAGTTCAGTGTAATAACGTTTTTTTTTTTTTTTTTTTGTTTTTTACAATTTTTACATAATTTGTCAAAGATTATTTAGAAAACAGATGTTTTTTCAGCATATGTCCCAACAAATATTGCAAAAACACATTAAAATTTACATTTAGAGATAACTCTAATAAAATTATTTTTCGTTTGATATTTTAAAATGAAGTATTTATTTCTATGAATATGCTTACATGCCATCTAGGTGGATAAAATATTTAATATTTCTCATTCTTTGGCGGTTACACCATTTGACATTGTCAGGTATATTCATTCTTACCTTTAGTAAATAATTGTGCAAATGTCATTTTTATTAACATAAAATCAACATAAATACACAATATACATTTTAACGTACCTGATGCATGCTTTTAAAACAAGTTTTTAAAAGATTTTTGAATTTCTCATTTTGCCAAACCATATTTGTCACTGACTCTATTTCTCAAAATTTCAGTGATATGCTACTTAAAATGCTTATCAATTTTTTCAATACTTTTGAGCTGCTGTTGTTGCAGAAGTAGTGGCTTTATACTATATTTAAAGATTGGAACATTAGGTCTTCATTTCTGACATTGTCACGAATGTGGCCTCTGTGGCTCCCTCCGATCAGCACCAGAGGGCTCCCTCACCTGAGTACTAACTTTATCATGGACTTCATTTCCCATAACCCCGTACCTGGTCCTAATTACCCACACACCTGATTCCCATCTCCTGGATTATTTAAGCACACTCACACTCTCACCCATTGCGAAGTCTTGTTTTGCCCCGGCTGACAATACTGAGCGTTTTTCCTTGTGATCTGTATTCTTGTGTATGACCTTGGACTGTTTATTCTCATCGTGATTGTTTGCTGCCTATCCTGTTCATTCCCTGCCTGTATATCTGGATTATCCTGCCTTGTCTGCCGCCTGCCCTGACCCATTGCCTGTCCCTGTTTACGATTCACCTCTATCTTGGATATTGTTATTGCTGGTGTTTGACCCCTGCCTGTACGACTACGATTGTTTTAATAAAGCTGCACATGGATCCTATCAAGTCTGACTCCTCGTTACAGAAGAGTTCGCCAGACCAAGATCCAGCAGCCATCTATCGTCTGTCTACTGAGGTATTCACACAAGCCAGCATTCTAGCCACCCACCAACAACAACTTACCCGTCTTACTGCTGTAACAGAGGAGCTGGTGAAGACGCTACAAAACATGCGACTCTCCACCGCTGACGTAAGTCCGCCATTTGTCACTTCATCTGCCACCTCGGCGTCTATAACTCACTCCCACTACAAACCCTCGTCTAGCATTTTCTGAAAAATATGATGGCTCACCAGCAAAATGCAAGGGGTTCCTGCTGCAATGCTCATTGTTTGTGTCTCAACAACCCGCTTTATACACCACTGACGAGAGTCGCATCGCATTCGTGTGCTTCTTGTTAACGGGTAAAGCTTTGGAATGGGCCACTGCGGTGTGGAGTGACAGCCGTCCAACGTTCACATCATTTGACGAGTTCCTACAACGTTTTCGTGAGATTTTCGAAAACTCTGAAGGGGGAAAGGAGGCCGGTGAGTTACTGCTGGCTCTACACCAAGGCAAACAGACGGCAGCTGAATATGCACTCACGTTTCGAACGCTGGCGGCTTAGACAACTTGGGTGGATGACACACTGAAATTATTGTTCCGTAAGGGGTTAAACATGGAACTTCAGTCGGAACTTGCCTGCCGTGATGAAGGAAAGACTCTGACTCATTTCATTGATCTGGCTATCTGCATCGACAATTTAATTCGCTCACGGCGTCCTCAGAGAAATGCCACGTCACTCACTCCTGCCACTTCAACAAACCAAGATCAACAACCCATGCAAATCGGCTACACTCACCTGTCCTCTGAGGAGAGAGAACGATGTGTGCAGCAGAGACTCTGCCTCTATTGTGGTCAACCCCGTCATTTGAGAGCGTCATGTCCCACTCGACCAGCAACCAGAAACGCCACTGCGGTGAGTTCATCACATCCCTCTCCAAATATTGAAATTCCTGCCAAACTCATGTATAATGTTAGCTCTGTGAATGCCATAGCCATGATTGACTCTGGAGCTGCCGCTAACTTCATGGACTCTGATTTCGCAAAAACTCATAACATTCCATTAATTCCCTGTGATTCTGTGTCAGTGATAGCGTTAGACAGACGCCCTCTGGGGACTGGCCAGGTTCACTACACCAATATTCTTGTGTATGACCTTGGACTGTTTATTCTCATCGTGATTGTTTGCTGCCTGCTCTGTTCATTCCCTGCCTGTATATCTGGAGTATCCTGCCTGCCCTGACCCATTGCCTGTCCCTGTTTACGATTCGCCTCTATCTTGGATATTGTTATTGCTGGTGTGTTTGACCCCTGCTTGTACGACTACGATTGTTTTAATAAAGCTGCACATGGATCCTATCAAGTCTGACTCCTCGTTACAGACATGCTGTGTTTTAAGCATTTGTAAATAAGACCAGAAAGATCCATGATTTTGATATGGGGTAAGCTTGATTTGAAAAGAAAATTTAACAATTTTAGAAACATGTTAATTGACTGCATATTGTGTGAAAACCACATGCATTATGTTAATGGTATGGTCTCAACAGACAGATGTTGTACTAATTGTGTTTAGAGTTTTGAAAATGTGACTACAGATTGCACAAAAGGATGTTAGCAATTGTAAAAAAACTGTAAACATTGCACACATTTTAAAATCATGCTGATATATTTATAAAGCCCTGAATGGTTTAGCTCCTCAGTACTTATCACCCATCATCCTTCACGTCCACTGCGATCTCAAAATACTGGCCAGTTGATAATACCTAGAATATCAAAAACAAATGCGGGAGGTAGATCCTTTTCCTATTTAGCACCCAAACTCTAGAACAGTCTTCCTAGCATTGTTCGGGAAGCAGACACACTCCACACTCCACACTCCAGTACTGTAGAGGCATTGCATTATGGGATTGATTTTTTTTTTTTTTCCGCGCTCATTTCAAATTTCTAGGCCAGGCATACATTTTAGCTTCTCTCCCAACGCTTTTAGTGTTTCACGTCGACTCTTCAGGGTTTAATGTTATCATTAAATGATATTTGAGTGAATATAGTGCGCAGTTTTAAGCTTTTGAAGCGTCAGTTTGCCTGAGACGTGGGATGACTGGACGGCGCTGCTGAGAAGACGGAGATGTTATTTTCCGCCTGATTAATCAAAACGTTTGTGCCTGTGTCGAGAAGACGGATAAACGATTGTTCGGCTGAGAATACGGTAAGTCAGTCTTTTCTGGAGCTTTTCGTTCGCGTTTCTACTTTGTCATGAATGGTTTGATCTTGAAATGTTAAACTTGTTTCTCATGAGCAAACGGTTAACGTTACTCTGTTCTCAGCGCTTCACGCAGTAACACTGATGTTTCATGTTATAGACAAACCGTAGCATATGTTATTCTTACAACCAGATTTTTAAACTTTGTTTTTTTGCATTTTTTTTTTTCTCGTTTCAGGCTGAATCATCTGATGTAGCTCCATTGTTTACGTAAGTGTTGTGCTTATTTTCACGTGTATCAGGTTTAAGATAAACGATTTTATTTTGTCAATTATTTTAAGCATTATTTTAAGATGCATCTTTTCTGAAGTGTAACAGGACACATTACTGAGATCATATGCTTAGCTGTGAGTCCTTGTGTTCACAAAAATGCTATGGTGAATGAATGCACAATATTCACTTCTCTCTCTTTATCTCTCTCTCTCTCTCTCTCTCTCTCTCTCTCTCTCTCTCTCTCTCTCTCTCTCTCTCTCTCTTTGCTTTTCTGCTTTTAGGCTCTTTGACATATACCCTAAACATGGCTCAAGAACCAGGAAGGGGGGAAAATGACCTTCTGTGAAATATGGTTTTGTTAACGTAAGTATTGCACCTAATTTCACATGTGATGTAATCAGGTTTATGGCAAAGAATGGACTACTTGCACTGAGGCTTGTAACACACTTACGTTTTGAAATAATACAACTTGCCTATTTCCGCTTAGTGATCGATGCTGCAGTGTGTGTGAGACCTGATGAATAAGATCAGAACAAACCTTCATTTATTTTTATTAAATTTTTTAATCCCTATTTTTCATTGACAATCATTTTACTGTATGTAATTCACACAATTCTTAGTATTCAAATTCTTAATATTCAAAGTATATTTGTCAGTCCGCTGTCAGTGCGTTACTGTTTAAAGGGTTAGTTCACCCAAAAATGAAATTTCTGTCATTAATTACACGCCCTCATGTCGTTCCACACCCGTAAGACCTTCGCTCATCTCCAGAACACAAATTAAGATATTTTTGATGCGAGAGCTTTCTGTCACATGTCACAGAGACACATGTATTACTTTAACAATGTGTTCTTCTACCATTCTTGACCTTGAATGTGTAAGTTGTGCTGATGACACAAGGGCAAGTAATTAACAACAGAAGTTTAATTTTTGGGTAAACTAACCCTTAAAGATTAATTTAAATATTTAACATTGCTAAATGTCTTGAGGCAGATACCACTTATTTATTTAACTATTTTAAAAGACTGGGATAAGAGCACCAACACACACAAGCTTGTACTTATCCTTACTTTATCAAATTAATTTAAAATGTAAATTCAACAGGTATAAAATATGAGAAAAACAGTTAATGAGAAGACGAGCACTGGACTGCAGCAGGTTAGTGGTGTATGTAGGTGAGCTGAATGCTTTTACCAGAAACTCCCGAGATGTAGTACGACATACAACGCGGAAGCAGTTGTGCATATAGTCCATTCAATGAATGAACGATTTCATTGAATACAATTATAAGCATTATTTTTTAGTTGCATCTTTTCTGAAGTGTTAATTGGACATTTTAACTTACTGCAATCAAATGCTTAGGCTGTTAGTCCTTGTGTTCACAAAAATGCTATGGTGCATATATTCACAATATTCATTACTGTTTTCTCTCTCTCCTTTTTTTTCTCTTTCTTATCTGCTTTTTTAGGCACTTTGACATCAACCATGAACACGGCTCAAGAAACAAGAAGGGAAAGTGACTTCCAAGACTGGCAACACTGTGCAAAAAAGGAGCAGTACTGAAAAACTTGTAGGCCTACTATTTGTTTTTACTACACAGTTGGAAAAATGTTAAAAGTAAATAAGATTGCTGTATTGTTCATTGATAACTGTTGAGTGCATTTAAAATGTTGACCTTTCAACGTTGCAATTTTCTGCTTTTTTCCGTAAAAAAAATAAATAAAAGTTTTTAAAAAAGAGTATGTTGCTTTCCATTTCCTTTGCCATAACATAATAACAAAAGTATATTTTTAATTATTTAATGACAAATATAAGTGCAGTATGAAAAGCTGTATAAATGCAGTTAATAGCTGTAGATAAACAGTATAATACTGTAAAAGTACATAATATTACAGCAGGATACTGTATTTGGTAATTACAGTAATATACTGTAAATGTTGTTTACAGAAGTAGTCCTGTAAAAATACAGTAAGTGGCTGGCAACCCAGCTGCCAGTATTTTACTGTAAATTTACAGCGAAAAGTTTTACAGTGTGTTGTTTTCAGATTTATCCACTCTGGGACCCGGTTTCAAAAAATACCGGTTTCAGGCTCCCAAAACGCCAGATCTGCCTGGACGAAACACCTATACGATACAAAATTTTTACGTATACAGCTAAGCGCATCTCCGTGTGGACGGGCTCTAAATCTAGAACATTAAAGAGGTGTGTGAACTCGCAAGTAAGATGTCAGACAATGTAATTTGCTCTGGACCCCTTCCTGTTCGTCGGAGTGATGAGATACTTTGCAAACTATCATCACTCAATGGCTGGCTGTCTAAGCGATGTCCGCAGAATAATATAGGGTTCATAGACAATTGGAAAAGTTTTTTGGGCAGACCTGACCTGTTGAAAAGAGATGGTATTCATCCCTCCTGGGATGGTGCCGCTCTTCTCTCTAGTAATATGGCACATAGTCTTAGAGCTGAAACATGACAAACTGGGGCCCGGGTCAGGAAGCAAACAGACTGGCTAAACCGACCATCTGCTAGCTGTCTCACATCACAGAAGTCAGATAAATCCCAACACATAGAGACTCTTTCACCTAGATATCATCACATAGAGACTGTGTCTGTACCCCGAATTAGTAAATACAAAAAACTCCCAACCCATTTAAGGGTAAAAATTTAATTGATGTTCAACAAATAAAAAACAGATATAATAGTGATAAACAAATGATAAAGCTTGGGTTGCTGAATATTAGATCTCTTTCTTCAAAAACACTTATTGTAAATGATATTATCACAGACAATAATCTAGATGTGCTGTGTTTGACAGAAACCTGGCTCTTTAAATGAGTCCACGCCTCAAGGTTACTATTATCAACACGAACCTCGACTGAAAGGTAAAGGGGGAGGTGTTACTGTAATTTATAGTAATATCTTCAGTATTACTCAAAAGTCTTTCAAATATAATTCATTCAATGTGATGGTGCTTTATGTAACGTTATGTAATGTAAGCGACAAATCCCATTTGACATTTGTGCTGCTACTGTATATAGGCCACCAGGGCACCATATAGACTTTATCAAAGAATTTGCTGATTTTCTATCGGAGTTAGTACTGGCTGCGGATAAAGTCCTAATTGTTGGTGATTTTAATATCCATGTAGATAATGAAAAAAAAAAGACTCATTGGGATTGGCATTTACAGACATTCTAAACTCTATTGGAGATAGACAACATGTGTCAGGACCCACTCATTGTCGTAATCATACTTTAGATCTAATATTGTCACATGGAATCGATGTTGATGCCATTGAAATTCTGCAGCAGAGTGACGACATCTCAGATAATTAACTAGTCTCGTGTATACTACATTTAGCCAAGGCTGCAAAACCGCCTCTCTGCCACAAATATGGTAGAACTATCACTTCTACCACTGAGATTGCTTTATAAATCATCTTCCTGATCAGTTTCATCTCCTTAGCATACCAGATAGCTTAGAAGAACTCGATGTTACAACAGAAACTATTGACTCTCTCTTTTCCAGTACACTAGACTCAGTTGTTCCTTTGCACTTAAAGAAGATTAAGGAAATTAGCCCAACGCCGTGGTACAACGAGCACACTCGGGCCCTCGAGAGCAGCCAGAAAAATGGAGCGCAGCTGGAAGAAAACAAAACTAGAGGTTTTTCGCATTTCGTGGAGAGAGAGCATGATTGCGTACAGAAAGGCCTTAAAAACTGCTAGATCTGCTTACATCAAAATCAACAACATGTATGTTAGACCCTATACCGACTAAGCTATTGAAAGAGATGCTTCCAGAGGACATAGGTCCTCTTCTTAATATCATTAATTCATCTTTTTCACTAGGATACGTACCGAAATCTTTTAAGCTGGCTATTATCAAACCTTTCATTAAAAAAACACAACTTGATCCTAGAGAATTAGTCAATTACAGGTCGATCTCGAATCTACCTTTTCTGTCAAAGATACTTGAAAAGGTAGTATAATTGCAACTATGTTCCTTCTCATAGTTCTCATTAGAGTTACAAATGATTTGCTCTTATCATCGGATTGTGGTTGTATCTCTCTACTAGTGTTACTAGATCTCAGTGCTGCATTTGACACTATCGACCACAACATTCTTTTGAATAGACTCGAAAATTATGTTGGCATTAGTGGAATTGCATTGGCATGGTTCAAATCATACTTATCTGACCGTTATCAGTTTGTATCAATAAACGAAGTGATGTCATATCGATCACAAGTTCAGAATGGAGTAGCACAAGGCTCAGTACTAGGACCGTTGCTTTTCACTCTGTACATGCTACCGTTGGAAGATATCATTAGGAAGCATGGCGTTAGTTTTCACTGTTACGCTGATGATACTCAGCTCTATAATTCTTCGAACTCTGACGAAACTTACCAGTTCACAAAATTAACGGAACGCATAGCTGTTAGGAACCTGGGTGTGCTCTTTGATACCAATCTTTCATTTGAAAGCCACATTTCTAGCATCTATAAAACTGCATTCTTCCTTAAAAATATATCTAAACTACGACATATGCTCTCAATGACAAATGCGGAACAGTTAGTTCATGCGTTCATGACCTCAAGGCTACATTACTGTATCGCTCTACTGGGTGGTTGCCCTGCTCACTTGATTAGCAAACTACAGCTGGTCCAAAATGCAGCAGCTAGAGTTCTTACTAGAACCAGGAGAAGTATGACCATATTAGCCCGGTTCTGTTAACACTGCATTGGCTCCCTGTTAAACACTGTATAGATTTTAAAATCTTGCTAATTACTTACAAAGCACTAAACGGTTTAGCTCCCTAGTACCTGAGCGAGCTCTTAACGCATTATAGTCCTTCACGTCTATTGCGATCTCAGAATTCTGGCCAGTTGATAATACCTAGAATATCAAAATCAACCGCAGGCGGTAGATCCTTTTCCTTTTTAGCACCTAAACTTTGGAAGTCTTCCTAGCATTGTTCGGGAAGCAGACACACTCTGTCAGTTTAAATCTAGACTAATCAAAATGATTCCAGTTCACATAGATTTGAGGAAAACAACTAATTTTTCTGTATTATGTGGGCTAGACAAGTAATTTGGCACTTTGTAAAAAAGACTAAGTGTCTGCACACATACACATTAAAACGTGCAAACCTATAGACTAAACACGTAAATGAACGACAAGAACACATTAAAAGTCTTCTGTTTTCAGGTAAAAAGGTGTCATTTAAGTGGCCCCTAAGTTAATAATTAACTATAATTAATTTTTACAACAGAAGTGATTGTCACAGTTCCCTCTGTTCCTGGACTCCATTACCCATCATCCTCCTGTTTCCACACCTGCACTCACTTCCTCGTCATCTCCCCTTCATCACGGATTACCTGCACCTGCTCCTGATCATCTGCACACCCTTTATAATGGACTCACTCCCTTCACTCCTTGTCTGTACTAATGTTAATCTATGTGTGGTATGTTGTGTATCTCTCCGTTGTGTAATAAATACCCTGGTTTTGTGGATCTCCGTGAACGCCTCATCTCTACTACAACCCACACGTAACAGAAGAACAGACCTAAAACCGCTGGACATCCACAAGCCAATATGGGTATCTTCCTTGTTCCTGTACCCCCAAAGAAAAGTGGACACAAGCTCTCGGCGGAGGACCACCTCTGGACTGCCAGACAGGACGGCCGCCCGCTGGAGAGGTATGTGGAGGAATTTGCCAAGCTTTCAAGTAAGGTGAACTGGCCAGATGCAAATTTGAACACCTGTTTTCTGAGGGGTCTGGACGAGGACATGATCCGTTATCTTGAACCTGAGTGTCTCTTTTCCCTAGTTGAGTCTATTAATCTGATTCTCTTTTTAAATGGTTCCGAGTTCGAAATTGAAGAGGTTCAAAGAAGATCGTGTTTTCCTCGTCCAGCTCCCTCAGAAATACGGTCGGCCTGGCCAGTTCACCAGCCACCGATTTCCTCCACCTACCACTCCAGTGGGCATTCCCCGGGGCTCCTGCCTGATCCTACGCCCAAGCCGTCCAAGAGGAAGTCCTCCAAGAGGTCCAGGCAGCCCAAGAGAGTGGTTGCCACCTCACCTGAGCCTCCAGTGAAGCCAGCCTTCCACGAGCCCGCTCCAGTCTTCCACGAGCCTGCTCCAGCCTTCCACGAGCCGCCAAAGGAGGCTGAATGGCTAAAAGACTTTTGGGCGGAACCAGCAGTCCCAGCCTTCCCCGAGCCCGCTCTAATTCTCCTCGAGCCAGATCCTATTCTGCACGGACTTGCTCCAGACTCCCATGAGCCCGCTCTAATTCTCCTCGAGCCAGATCCTATTCTCCACGGACCTGCTCCAGCCTTCCACGAGCCCGCTCTAATTCTCCTCGAGCCAGATCCTATTCTCCAAGGGCCTGCTCCAGCCTTCCACGAGCCCGCTCCAGGCCTCCACGAGCCCGCTCCAGGCTTCCAAGAGCCCTTTCCAGGCCTCCACGAGCCCTCTCCAGGCCTCCACGAGCCCACTCCAGGCTTCCAAGAGCCCTTTCCAGGCTTCCACGAGCCCTTTCCAGGCTTCCACGAGCCCTCTCCAGGCCTCCACGAGCCCTCTCCAGGCTTCCACGAGCCCTCTCCGGCCTTCGACGAGCCCGCTCCTGCTGCCTACAAGTCCGCTCCAGCTGCCAACGAGTCCACTCCAGTTGTTCCCGAGTCAGCTCCTGCAGCCCACGAGCCCGCTCCAGCAGCCGATGAGCCCTCTCCAGCCCTCGACGAGCCCTCTCCGGCCTTCAAGCCCTCTCCAGCTCACCAACATGAGCCAGCCCACGAATCCCTTCCTTTCCCCATGAAAATTTTTTTTTTGGGGGGGGGGCATGTACCCATGGGTGGGGAACTCATGGTCGGGGTTTTGGCATTGCCATGGCCTGCTAAGGATCCTGACCCGCCATGGCCACCCACGACTCCTGACCCGCCATGGCCACCCACGGCCTCTGACCCGCCATGGCTGCCTGAACTCCTAGACCCGCCCTGGAGACCTCCGTTCCCGTCCGCTTCTCTCCCTGCACCTGCGTGAGGTCTCCAGGGCGCCCACTCCCCGGTTGTTCCATCAACGGCGCGAGGCCGCGCCTACCGGGAGGGGGAGGTACTGTCACAGTTCCTTCTGTTCCCGGACTCCATTACCCATCATCCTCCTGTTTCCACACCTGCACTCACTTCCTCGTCATCTCCCCTTCATCACGGATTACCTGCACCTGCTCCTGATCATCTGCACACCCTTTATAATGGACTCACTCCCTTCACTCCTTGTCTGTTCTAATGTTAATCTATGTGTGGTATGTTGTGTATCTCTCCGTCGTGTAATAAATACCCTTGTTTTGTGGATCTCCGTGAACGCCTCGTCTCTACTACAACCCACACGTAACAGTGATTCAATCAAAAACCTACTTTAGCTCGATAATAATTTTTTCCTAGAGCTGCTGTAAAGCCAAAACAATCTCTGTTCATTAATTTTCCTATTATCACTGTGAAGCTGCTTTGAAACAATCTGTATTGTGAAAAGCACTATATAAATGAAAATGACCTAAATTCTGTCACAGATGGAGTTTGGGTTCCTTGCCACTGTCGCCTTTGACTTGCATAGTTAGGGACACTTGATATTCAGCAACATTATTGACTTGACTACACTGAAACTATTGGATGAGAACTGAACTGAGCTGGATGATGACACCACTGTTTTCTCCAGAGCTGCTTTATAAATGAATTGAACTCATTCCATAATTGATGAACTTTATTATAGCATTATAATAAAGGGACTTATTAACCTCTAAGTTTATGTTTAAAAAACAAAACAAAAAAACACTGACAGATAATTCAAAGATCTCTTTGTCTTTTTGATCAATAAAAAAGTAAGGTCTATGGTCAGGTCTATTACGTTTCCCAACATTAGAAATATCACAGTGAAACGACCAATGAAAAAAGATGGGAAAGACAGATGAGATTTCTAGCAAGTGGCATACATTATGGGACTTTAATAAATTGGGTTAATCGCAAGAGTGCAATGTTGTTTGTTTCACATTGCGAAAGCAGAATAAAACTAACAAAAAAGAACCCAAAACAAAGTGCTTGATAAAACTAAAAGAGCTCTTGTAATGTCAATGTGACATTAAAATTCTTGTAATGTCAATGTGACATAAAACATTACAATATTTACTGTCAAGTAAACAACAGGGTAACACTTTATTTTAAGGGTCCAGAATAATGCATGATTAAGCATTAATTAATGATTAACTTGTTCACAATTAAGCATTAGTTAAGAATGAACACACTAGTAATTAATGATTAACTTTACATTTTAAGGGTCCTGAATTATGCATTAGTTAAGCATAAATAAACTAGTAATTAATTATTTACTTGTTCACAATTATGTATTAGTTAAGCATGACACAGTAGTAATTAATGATTAACTTAACATTCAGTAGGGCATGTTAGCCATTATTTACAAATTATTAAAAATTTGAAAGATACACATTTATGCTATAAATAAACAAAAATAACCTAGTAATTAATGATTAACTGAATGTACAGTAAACGCCTTTTAGTCATTATCTACAACTTAATACGCCATATTTCTGTGCCATTCTATTAAGTTAACTGAACAATAAGCTAGTAATTGTTTAATTACTGATGATTTTCAGTTATAAATTGCTAAAATAATATAATAAAGACAATTTGACCCCCGAAGTGAAAGGTATATCCACATTAATTATGGCACTTATTGAGTGATATTCAAGTTTATTGACCAGAATAAGCCAATAATTAAGGCTAAACATTTCTGTAATTATTTAACCATTATTTATCATGTAATACTTCTTTTGTTCGCCGTGGGACACAAAAGGTGTTTTCTCAGACACAGGACTAGAAAATACACCAAAACGCAACATAAATTCACAAAAGACATCAATTTAATCCGCTGTAATCCACATCTTTAGAATCCATACGACTGTGAGGAACAGATCCAAATTAATTTCTTTATCCAGCATTCTTTATCTCTATCCTCAACAGCGATCGTAAACAAATCCCGTGATCGTTATGATATGAATTCAAAAATTGCCACCTCAAAAAGTTTGACACTACACGTTTTACGGCAGTGATATCAACGCTCTTTGGCTCTCACCTGCTTCATCACAGATTGCGACATGCTGTGAAGTGAAGTGGAATACCATTTTCATGGATTAATAACTTAAATTCTGCTCTGTTCCTGATACAAAACTATTATATATCACCAGAGAGGACTGCATCTGCAATCGTCATTCGGACTACTATTAGTAGTGCTTTTGACATTTTCTTAATAAAGAAATTATTGTGATTAAGTTACACTTTTCTGTCTCTGTTTTTTTTATTTATTTATTTATTTTTTATAACTACATATTTTTAAGAAAATTTCTTAAAAATATGGTTATGGGTAGGTTTAGAGCGTTGAGTGGATTTAGTGGCTCAAAATATCCTTTTAATGCTATAGTGTTACTAAAATGGTAATTTCCCTAAATATTTCTGTCCATTACATTTATTTTATATTCTCTATAAAATGGTTATGTTTGAGTTTAGGGATAAAACATTTATCTAAAAATTGGTAAAAGGGAAATTATACAGATATCTTTATGATATAAAAGATTTGTAAATATTTTAAGTTTCTTTGCTGTAAAAGCGTAATATGTTTACGTTTAAATGTTGCCACGAAAATCCTCATTAATTAAGTGCCATAATTAATGAGGATTTAACTTTCACTTTAGAACAGGGGGTCAAATTGCCATTATTAGTAATGTATTAATGGCAGTTTGGCCTTAATTATTGGCTTATTGTGATCAATAAACTAGAATATCTCTCAATAAGTGCCATAATTAATGTGGAAATACCTTTCACTTTGGGGGTCAAATTGTCTTTATACTATTTTAGCAATTTATAACTGCAAAACCATCAGTAATTAAACATAATTACTAGCGTATTGTTCAGTTAACTTAATAGAATGGCACAGAAATATAATTACATCACTACACAAAAATAATATATGGCTTAAGTTGTAGATAATGACTAAAAGGCATTTACTGTACATTCAGTTAATCATTAATTACTAGGTTAAACTTTTTGTTTATTTATAGCATAAATGTGTATCTTTCAAATGTTTAATAATTTGTAAGTAATGGCTAAAATGCCTTACTATACGTTAAGTTAATCATTAATTACTATTGTGTCCATGCTTAACCAATGCATAATTGTGAACAAGTAAATCAATAATTACTAGTTTATTTATGCTTAACTAATGCATAATTCAGGACCCTTAAAATGTAAAGTTATCATTAATTACTAGTGTGTTAATTCTTAACTAATGCTTAATTGTGAACAAGTTAATCATTAAAGCTGCAGTCCATAAGTTTTGCCTCTTTGTTGCCATCTCTGTTTGAAACCTGCAATTGCAGTTATATGTGGAATTATTATCATTACCTGCTTTGTGCATTGGCACGACTCCTCAGTGCGGATGAATCTAATGTTTGGTGTCAGTCACCACATCGGTGTGGATACTGTACTTCGGAAACACAGATTCTACGTCTTGGAAGTATGACCAAAATAAGAATTTTCACCGGAAAATGTCATCTGAACAAGTAAGTAACATGTCTGGCACTTTTGTTCTGACCAACTGAGGAAAAAAGCATTAGGCCTACAATAAATCGTGCTACCAATGGTGATTAAATCTAACGATCGCTTAGCTAGGATCATGCCAAACCATGCAAATTATTATTACTGTTATACTTTGTTCTCAAATTGTTAATGTTAACAACATCAGCATTGCGTGACTGTGTATTTAGTGTGTATTAGCGTTACCTGTAGATTTCAATTTCTGTAGCCACTCCGCAGTCCAACGTCTTTTGCTTTTGACTACGGGTGAATCCAGTTGTCACTGATGATTGTCATTTGGATCTTTCTGGATTACAATCCGCCATCAAAATGATAAGTTTAATTATTTCAGCTGCTGTGAGAAAAGGCTATAAATGATCCACTACAAGCAACATCCTCACAGATATAGCTACTAGCTGGGACTCCTTCCTTTCTGTTTACAGACGTGACGCAATGACGCAAAGACAAACGGCTGCATGCTCGAATTTCCCGCGGAAACCTACCAGTACCGCTCTTATTAGAAAACATTATTACAAGCTTACCGTTGTGAATCGAGCTAAGGTAAGGAGATGAACACTGGCTGGTTATGTACTTGCTCAAAAATTGATTTTGGATAATTTTTAACCAAAAAAGTTATGGACTGCAGCTTTAATTAATGCTTAATAATGCAGTATTCTGGACGCTTAAAATAAAGTGTTACCAAAAATGGAATAAAATGTCAAATTTACAACCCAGGTCATCAGAGTGTTAGACGATTAATATTTATAGTCTAACCTCTGTGCACACACTTACCTACCATGCAAAATTTCTTATGGTAACAAAATGATTACAAACTTGCTAAAATAAACAACCCGTGAACTGGGTTCTAAATATAAATTTTTGTACATATTAATATCACAAGAATGCTCTGTAGACTAGATGCTTCATTTTCAATTACATTTATTCTTAATATTCAGTAAAGTTTTATTTTAATACAAGCTCTGTTTGTGGGGGGCCTATATGAGGTATCGGTCCATGGGCCGCTCAGTTGCATACCTAGAAAGAAATGCTTCCATTAACATTAAAAGGAACATCGGATGCAAAATTCACTTTTACATGGTGTTTGGACATAAATGTGTGTTGGCAGTGTGTCTACACAACCACCCTATAATGATGAAAATCCACCCAGTGCTTTTTTTTTTAATCCCCATAAATCATAAGCACTTTGTCAGATCAAGCCGTCCACAGATTCTTGGCAAAGTGACGTAAATTTGCACAGGCCCCTCCCACGACTCTTGACGGACACTGCCGTTTTAGCATAGACCCGCCCTGAGTGAGCTGTAAACAGACAGTCCGCCATTGTTTCGACGCCACGCAGGTGTAGACAAGAATGTCTCCTATGCAACTGAGGCGTTTTGTTATTGGATATAAGAATGAACATAGCAGTCGTCCTTTACTCTCGACATCTGAGCCGATGAAGACACAGTGGATTAATTTTGTTTTTGAAGGGAATGCGCCCCCGGATCTACCTATATGCGTTTATGTCTGCGCTAAAAAGTTTATGTTTTGCTAAAAAGTTCCTGAAGGATGGATCAGTACCTCCAGAAGACGTGAGTAACAGATTTTTTTTATGAATCTTTGCAAATCGCCTTTCCTAATAATGTGCTAGTTAGCAAATTCCAAGACGAATGCGGCTAAAGGCCAGTTCACACCGCACAGTTAAACGCCAACAAACACGTCTGTTGGAGTTTGTTGGATCAGGATGCAGCCTCCGAAATGAGACGCAGCTAGTGTGATACCCCTGTCGGCATCTGTTGCCGTTGGTCGGAGTTTGTTTTCACCCGACTGACATGTTTAGTCGGCGTTTGTTGGGTCGGGGAATGTCTGAGCAGTGTGGTATAATTTTCCAACAAACGACAACAAACTCTGACGTAATCTGACCTGGCCACGAACTGTTGCCATTAAGATGAGGCAAGTCTCTTGCAAAGACTGCTGTTTGATCGCGCCGGCGCCTCACGCACACACAACAAAGCACTGCAAACATGACATCGCAGCTTGTTCATTATCAAAATAATACAGTCGAACAAACATATATGTCGTCATTTCTATTTAGAACCTTCTCACCGTAATTCATAACTGCACGTTTATAATGAACAATGCATTAAGGTGATTGTCTTATTACAAAACTGTACATTTTATGTAAAGATAACATGGTAACACTACAATAAGGTTCATAAAGGTGTTAGTTAATGACTAACAAGTAATTTTCAAATGTATTTTAATCGTTTTTGAGCATTTATAACTGCATAAATAAGAATGGTGAGTTCAATGCAATACCTGCCAAATAGTGTTTACAGCCCGCTTACGGAAGATAGGGGTGGAGTGAACAGTAGCTCATTATCATTTAAAAGGACATGCACCGAAACGGCTCGCTGTGAACAGAGCTGTTTTTGACAAGGTAAAAAGGGTGTGTTTTTTTACACAAACATTCAGAAATTTTAATCAAAGTATGCTATAGACTTTTCATGAAGACCCTAAAGAGTCATACTAACTTGTGGAAAATTGGCATCCGATGTCCCCCTAAGCCAGACAGCAAAGAACATACCTCCTCCAGTGGTACCTCCTGGTCTTGGTTCATATCCATAACAGGAAACAGTGGCTCAGGACTGTCCTGCAGCCAGATGAACAAAAAGCCCTCAGGAACACCCTTCTGCAGCTGTAGTAGTTCCAGCTCAAACAGCAACACTGCACTACTGGGTACACCCAACGCTTGAGAAATGGAGAGAGAGACAGACAGACAGAGAGGATCAGGGAAAACTGGGATATCTAAGAGACCAAAGTCTAGATGGTATACATACAACCAGTACATGTTTTGCATACCATCATAGTTAGCATGGCTATCAGTGGGCAGTAATGCGTTATGCTATTTACATATGAGAGTGATGTAGAAACAAGGTGTTATTGTTTATGGTTTCCAAACATCACAACAATTTACATTAAAGTCAAATCAAAATGGATAATTTTTTTCATGGAATAAAATGGTATATTTATTATAAATGACTTATCAGTGCACAACATTATTTTTTAAATTCATGTGCTTCATAATCTTTAATCAAAATAACTTCCCCTTCCTCTTGCAGCGACATCTCTTCGCTTCTCTAATGTTGTGTTTACTGGCGCAAGGGCGGGACAACCTGTCACTGCAGCAACAGCAAACCACAATCATCCAATAAATTCCCCGTGGACAAAATCAAGTCCTGGCCTACTTTTTTTTTTTCAAGAAGCCGTTTCACTCTGATTTTTTGTTTTATTTTTTATTTTTATACATCCTTTATTTTACCAGGATAGTCCATTGAGATAAAATCATTTCTTCAAGGGAGTCCTGGCCAAAATGGTTGCACAAAAAGTTTCACATAAAGCAACAAACAAACACATAAAGCTAACAATTCTTACATAAAATTTTACCCAGCACTCATATAATGACAGATCAAAAGTTATTTAAAAACATGCACATGTTTCCTGTAGATTGGTCCATAAGAGATTTTTAAAGAGGGGAGTGTTTCCAACATTATTATACTCTGCAGCTCGTTCCATAACCAGGGAGCCTAAAAAGAGAAGGCAGTTTTGCCAAGCTCTGAATGTACTCTAGGAACATTTAAAAGTTAAACAAGACTACACTTTTAAATTTTAAGACTAAAACCTTAAAATGAATAACATTTCTGTAATTGTTTAACCATTTTGTAATATTTAGTTTGTTTGCTGTGAGACACAAAAGACATTTTCTCCTATGCAGCGACTGACAATACAACCATAAGATACACCAAAGCACAACATAAATTCACAAATCACATCAATTTTATTTGTTCGCTGTACTCCAAATCTTTAGAATCCATATGTTTGCAAGGAACAGATCCAAATTCAGCCCTTTATCCGGCGATCTTCATTCTCAGCAGCAACCGTCACGGTCAAAGCCCATGATTGTTATGATTCAAATTTAAAAGTTGTGCCCTCAAGAAGCGTTACAACATGATTAACGGCACTTATATAGAATGCTTATTGGCTCTCATCTGCTTCGTCACAGATTGCGACATTGCCGTGTTTATGTGGATTGACATTTGAAATGAGTGTGCGCCTTCACGGAGAGAAGCCGGATTCATATTTTCATGGATTAATAACTTTCTGCTCTGTACCCCATAAAAAAACTATTACCGCCAGAGAGGACTGCGACTGCAACTCATCATCATTTGAACTACTTTTGGTACCACTTTCACTTATTTGGTAACATTTTCACAATAAATAAATTATTGTGATTACGCTTGTTTGTCTGTTATTCTAACAGTACAATGTTTTAATAAATGGCTATGGGTAGGTTTAGGGGTAGGTGTAGGATTAGCGGCTCAAAATATCTTTTTAATGCTAAATTGTAATTTTCCTACACATTTCTGTCCATTATGTTTTATTCTTTTAATATTCTGAATAAAATGGGTATGTTTAGGTTTGGGGTCTTACATGTATCTATAAAATGATAAAAGGGAAATTGAACATATATCTTTATGACATGAAAGATTCGTAAATATTTTAACTTTTTTTTTTTTTTTTTTTTTGCTGTAAAAACGTAATAATGCTACGTTTAAACGTTTAAATGCTGCCAATACGTCCATATTGCACGTTTCAGCACCTATCCAAACACGCAAAAATTTACATTTTGTGTCTTTGAAAGTTACATATTAATACCTACGTATTAACAATGAGACCAGGCTGATCTTTCGGACGGGTCCTCTACAACAGGCTTGTACTAATAGTGGATAAAAGTCCATGCAGCATATATTCTCTGGCTCTGTAGGCATCGTTGTCCGACTCCAGTTCAAACAGAACACCATTACTGACAGTTTCTGACATATTTAGTGCATGAGATTGTCCTGTTTGTCGCATGAGCTCTTGAAACCCCGCCCTCTTCTTGAAAGCGGCCAGGAGCAGCAGCTCATTTGCATTTAAAGGGACACACACAAAAACGGCGTGTTTTTGCTCACCCCCCAAAAATGGTCATTTTAACATGCTGTAAAAAAATAGCATATCTTTGGGGTATTTTGAGCTAAAACTTCACATACACACTCTAGGGACATCAGAGACTTATTTTACATCTTGTAAAAAGGGGCATAAAAGGTGCCCTTTAAATTAAATTTGATGGGCATGTGTCGTACTGCTCGGAGAAGCGAAGATTGAGGATCCAAACACAGTATTTATTGAAAGCGTAATCCACAATCAAAATCCAAAAACAGGCAAAGGTCAAAACACAGGCAAACAATCCAAACATAATTCAGGGCAGGAACACAGGCAGATGGTAAATCCAGGAAACAGGCAACAGAGTCAAAATCAAAGAACAGATAATCAATGGAGCGCTCAGAAATGCGGTATTGACACGTACAAGACTTCGCAAGGAATGAGTGAGAAAACCAGGCTTATATAGACAGAGATAATGAGCAACAGCTGAATGCAATGAGTGCTGAAGAGTTCGGACAGGGAATTATGGGAAATATAGCTTGTGAGGGAATGACAATAGTCTGATGTGGAGTTCCCTCTGGTGGCTCTCAAGGGCACTCTAGCTGGTGATCGTAACAGCATGTAAATGTAGTCAATATTTCTCTTGACACTTGTATTACTGAGCTTGCAATGCATTCTGTGTTTGGGATTCTAAGTAAAGAATATACAGTGCCTATAGAAAGTCATCATACCCTTTACCTTTTGTAACATTACACCCTGGAAGATAAAATAAATTAAGTCTAATTTTTTGAGCTGTACACATTATAACCCTCATCATTAAAGTGAAAATAACATTTTAAAACATTCTAGAGGATTATTAAAAATTAATTAGTGAAATACCTGGTTTGGTAAAGTGATCAGCCCCTTAAATTATACCATTATAAACTTGCTCAGGTGCAACCAATCAACTTCCAGATCAAACACCAGGCTAAGTGCCCCACCTGACATCAACTGTAGTGGTTTTGATTACTTCAGAATAAACACACTGCCTAGATCAGGCCGTCCGTCCAAACTGAATGACTGTGCCAGGAGGACATTGATTTGTTTTGTTTTTTGTTTGAGCTTTATATCTCCATATTAATAACAGACTGTTGAGTCTTGAACTGTAAACTCCCAGGTGTCCCAGCTTAACAGACTGTTGAGTCTTGAACCGTAAACTCCCAGGTGTCCCAGCTTTCTAAATATTTGTTAATTATGTGTCTATCCAGAATGACTTATGAACAGCAACCTTTTTATTTTGGGTATGTCATTTATGCCTCAATGGGAGGTGTGCAGTAAGGGGTTAAATCCGAAAGAAAATCTATGGATGGACTTGAAGAGAGAAGTCCATTGCTGTTCACCACGGAATTTGACTAAACTTGAGCAATTCTGCAAGGAAGAATGGGCAAATATTTCCCAATCTAGGTGTACCAAGCTAGTACAGACATAAAAAAATATTAATGGCTGTAATTAAAGCAAAACGTTGCTCTACTAAGTATTAAATCAGGAGACTGATGATTTTTCCAACCCTGTTATTCTAGTTTTTCAGTTTTTTGAAGAAAAAAAAAAAAAATCAGAACTGTTGCCTTTTTCTTCTCTTTTTTGTTGTAAGGCAAAACTAAGGCAATAAAGCTGGAAAAGTTGTTTTTTTTGTTTTGTTTTTTTTTTTAAATGGGTTTTGATTTTAGGCAGTACAACAAATAAAGTAACTATTTCAAAGGGGTATGATGATTTTCTATAGGGACTGTAACTGTGATGCTTCCTTTAAGTTCTGCAATAAATAGCTATTTCAGAAAATAGCATAATTTTGCTGCTAACCTTTTGGAACAGCCTAGGTTGGAAACCTAGTAAGGAGATTTATTATGTTTCACTATGTTTTGGTGCAATTACATTGAAACATCACTTTTCACAATCTGAATTGTCTTTCTAAAAAATTAGTTATAAAAGTTTATTTTGATGTATGGTGATTATTAGTATGGTTACTGACCTCCATTGGTGCCATGTGCGAGGTGGGGTGGCACAGTGATCTCTCTCCTCTCTAACACACACATGCCCTGCAAGCCTTCATCCAGACCAGAGATCAATTTCCCTTGACCTAACGTGACACGTGGGGGTTCTGGGTAGTCATCTCTGCAGATAATACATTAATAATGCTAACAATATTTCAAAAATAATAATAATAATTGTACACAACAGCAAACATAACACAGTAAAACTCAAAAACAGTTTAACACATTCAACTTACATTATAAACAGACTTTCACTAACAATCCACAGAAAATGCTTTGCATTTTTCCCAATAATTACATTTTTGAGTTAAATATTGTACATTATAAGTATCTGGTACATCATACAGCCGTGGCCAAAAGTATTTGTAGTGACATAAATTTTCGGTTTCGCAAGTTTGCTGCTTCAGTTGTTGTGGTGTTCATTCACATGTTTCTAGATAATTGTGCAGATCAGATGCATTTTAAATAATTGCAAAAAGCTTCATTGGCCAACATAAATGAATTTTTTTTAAAAATCCCAAATTTCACTGTTTTTTTTATCCCTGGCACAAAATGACCAACAAACGTCATTTCAACTAATCATATCATCAACACATGGGAAAGTGTGAACAAGTACTAGTCAGGTGAAATTTACGGAGCCCCGGACATGACATGCAGGAAAAAAAATAGTAGGCTAAATCGTGCGTATGATTTACTAATTCATTCCCTCGATTTACTAAATTGTGCGCACGATTTACTATTTCATTCCCTCGATTTATATATCATGCGCATGATTTATAAATCAAGGGAACGAAATAGTAAATCATTTGCGGCTGCTATGCGCTCTCGATGCACACTTCTGCTGAGCTCGCAAGTCTGTGAGCTACGCAGAGGACTTCTACCCGGCAGTCAAAGCGGCATTACGTCGTGAAAGTGC
Source organism: Mylopharyngodon piceus (assembly GCA_039654765.1). Taxonomy (NCBI): domain Eukaryota; kingdom Metazoa; phylum Chordata; class Actinopteri; order Cypriniformes; family Xenocyprididae; genus Mylopharyngodon; species Mylopharyngodon piceus. Next base: position 72,316 of record JBCHWC010000114.1, read on the forward strand.
GGACTCAGAGGAAGACTGTGAGGGTTTAGGGTGCCATTTGGGACAGGGCCCTACAGTCTCGTGGACTTAACAGACATGCGCACGCGGCAGCCATTGTAAGTCCACAAGACCGAAAGTGCATAGAAGTGTGCCATTTGGGACAGGGCCTTGTATAAGTATAAGGAGTGCATATAGGTTACAGAGATATGCAGGGGCTGTCCCATGAATAGCTTTATATGTGTGTGGGGCCTTTAATTGCTAATAGTAAAGTGCTGTGAGTGATTTTTCCTCTTTCTCAGCTTAACTGTTGTTTATTACTGATGATTTCATAGACAGCGGGAGATCTAATAAGCTGCATTCACACTAATGCACGGATCTCTTTTGAAATATATAAGATGTGGTTTGTCCTGTCTGTTTAATTCCTTGAGACATTCTGGCTTTGTTTACATTAATTTCATGTCATAAATCCATTTTGAGATGCAAGTAAATTTAACCACTTACATGGAGTAACATACAGATGCATACATGCATTAGAGAGAGAATCACTCCACCACCCCTAGTTCTGTCAGTTCTATTGTCAAAGATGATTAAGAATAAGCATACAGTTACCCTTAGGGTGAACAGAACAGAAGCAACATAAAGGTATTGCAATATCATTAATGTTCTTAACCTAGTTTCAGAATTAATATAAGTAAAAAAAAAAGACTTGATTTTGTAAGACTTGATTTTCCTGCTAAGACAAGAACTGAGATCAAACACCCTGTAATAAAGCAATAAAACTCATCTGAAGAGAAGATCTCAACAAAGAAATAGGACCCCCCCGACCCCCCCCCCCACACACACACACACACTGCCTTCCTTTCCCCCTGACTCAAGTCACTAAAAGTTCTCCAAGAATGCATATTCTATGTATGATGTATCTTGTGTATCCCACTTTCATGTTTGGTATCTTTTTAAATGTATCAGTGCGATTGGTAAAATGGTCTCAATTTCACAGCAGTCACTTGTATTATGAGAAAGATTGAAAACTTATGAGAATTCTGTTCTCCTTTTTGGGTGTTGTCTTTTAAAGATATCTGATAACCCACTCCTCTCCCCCCTAAACAGGTGTTGGTGTAGTAAATATTTACAATCCTTTTGTCTGGTCTGCGTATTTAAGGGAAGGTGGCAGAGCAGCCATTTGGGACATTCTGCAGCCAGAACCCCCAGTGATGGGTGAATTATTAGAAATATTCATCCACCAATGTATGCATTTCTTACTCTTAGAGTCATCTTTGAGCAATTGATGTTATGTATTTATGATTTCTGAATTGGCTTCTAATTGTTTAAATGTGTAATTGGCATTACACATTTTTACCTGACAAATAAATGTTAAATTTTGATTTATTCTGGACTCTCCTGAAATCATTATGACCAGTAGATTATTGGAGGCTGATGCTACCGCAGATCTGTGTTCAGGATAGGTCAGACTGAAGGCTTATGGATGAATGGAGCAGTAGGCACGTCATCTAAAGACCTTTTGATTTTTGTCTATCACTGATTTAGCAAGATGTATGAAAGCGGCTAAATTAAATACACTTTTTGTACGAGTGAGCAGTAGGCAACCGACTAAAAGGTATTAGCTAACTTACTACATGCTTTGACGAAAATCAGGCTAATGAGTCTGCGTCCGTGAGATAACCGTAAACGGTTACGGGGCGCGTATATCTCTGTGCGGCATCAGGTCCGTAATGAATGAATAATTGAAAGTACGGGATATCCAGAATTCCTAATTAAAATAGGATCCAAGAGTAATAATCATTTGAGACTGGAGTCAGAGTGTGTGCGCAGCTAAAGTAAAATTGAAACTAAATTCTAAAAATTAAAGTGAACTTCATAGGGGCGCTGAAAAGACATATACGCATTATACCTTCGCCCAGGCCGTCGGAATCCGTTTTTGGGCCGACGGGTGGTCCTTACAAGAGTTTAATGATATGAAAATGTTTTTTGCATAACATCATAAATGTCAGGGTTCCCACTCAGTCAGTCACGTTTGATGTTACATTGATACTGACATAATGGGGTCTCGCCTGGGAGCCCAATCACTTCCAAGTGGTACAAAAACGAGTCAATGGACTTTAGCCAGTGAGATTTGCATGCCGACATACGGGTATAAATAGGGCCGGCACCAGTCTTACCCCTCGGAGTTAAATACTAAGGAGAGCAAAAAAGCAATTGTAAGATTGAATCTCTTTGCCTCTCTTACTATCATTCCTTGTTGTTTATATTATCATTACCATTTATCTAATATTGCCTATCGCTTTTAATCTAAATCGCTATCACAACGCGTTAACATTTCGCTAGCTTGTTAACTTGTTATCAGTCTCTTGCGCGCTCCTTTTTCTACGCGTTGTTGCGTTCATCAAACAGCTGTGGTAAGTCGGATCAGTCTACAAACACGGTGAGTCATGTCATCCTCTCCTTCTATTGTTACTTGCTCTGCCTGTCACATGCTTAGCATAGTTCTCTCTCTCTGCGACGAGGGATTTACATGTCATAAATGTAGGGAAATAGTCAGGCTGACAGAGAAAATCTCAGAATTAGAGACACGCATCCAAACTTTAATCGAGGATGGTAAGAATGTAAGGGCTTTAGATACTGTTTTGGATGTGACTAGCTTAGTGAACTCTGTACATTGTTCGGTTCCGGCTGTAGAGCCCGCGCAGCAGGGCAATTGGGTGACCGTGAGACGGCCTAGTCATGGGGAAAAACACCGCTCTTACATTCCGATTAGAACATCAAACAGGTTCTCCCCGCTCAGTGACGCACCCACTGAGAATCCTGTTGAAAGTACCCTAGTTATTGGCGATTCTATTACACAGAACGTGAAAATAGAGATACCAGCCACAATAGTCACATGTTTGCCAGGAGCCAGAGCGCCTGACATCAAAGCAAATTTAAAAGTGCTGGCTAATGCTAATCATAAATACTCTAAGATTATTATTCACGTCGGCACTAATGATGTTCGACTTCACCAGTCGGAGATCACAAAAATTAACATTAAAGAGGTGTGTGAACTCGGAAGTACAATGTCAGACACTGTAATTTGCTCTGGCCCTCTTCCTGTTCGTCGGAGTGCTGAGATACTTATCAGACTATCATCACTCAATGGCTGGCTTTTTAAGTGGTGTCTGCAGAATAATATAGGGTTTATAGACAATTGGAAAAGTTTTTGGGGCAGACCTGACCTGTTGAAAAGAGATGGTATTCATCCCTCCTGGGATGGTGCTGCTCTTCTCTCTAGTAATATGGCACATAGTCTTAGAGCTGAAACATGACAAACTGTCCATGTCAGGAAGCAGACAGACTGGCTAAACTGACCGTCTGCTAGCTGTCTCACGTCACAGAAGTCAGATAAATCCCAACACATAGAAACTCTTTCACCTAGATATCATCACATAGAGACTGTGTACCCCAAATTAGTAAATACAAAAAACTCCCAGACCCATTTAAGGGTAAAAATTTAATTGATGTTCAACAAATAAAAAACATTGATATAATACAAGATACAATACTGATGAACAAATTATAAAGCTTGGGTTGCTGAATATTAGATCCCTTTCTTCAAAAGCACTTATTGTAAATGATATTATCACAGACAATAATCTAGATGTGCTGTGTTTGACAGAAACCTGGCTAAAACGAGACGATTACATTACTTTAACCCTCTGGAGTCTGAGGCTGATTTGGGGCCCTGGAGAAGCCCTGACATTTGTGCTTTTTTCAGTTGTTCATAAACATATTAATGGAAAAGGTGTCATTACACCGTATTCAGCACGAACTAGGCTACCATAATATGTGAGCAACATGTATGTACATGTTTGTATTTTATAAGGAATAACGTTTATGCGTGGTTATTGAATAAACAAAAAACTTAAGTCACTGAAATAAGGACAAAAAACGTCTCGGGTTACGTATGTAACCCTGGTTCCCCGAATAGGGAACGAGACGCTGCGTCGAACGCAATGGGAACGCCTCTGCATGATTGCGTCGTGAAGCACTCGTGAAATCTAACCAATAACGTGACGAGACGTCAGAAGCGGGTGACGTCACGGACCAGGAAACTATAAAGCATACCCAGAACAAAGAACGCTAGCTTCTGATTATGGCTGAAGCAAGACGCTCACAGGTATGCCGGGGGTACGGCTAAGCGACGCAGCGTCTCGTTCCCTATTCAGGGAACCAGGGTTACATATGTAACCCGAGACGTTCCCTTTCATGGGAACTGTCGACGCTGCGTCGAACGCAATGGGAACGCTGTCCCAACTACACCGTAGTGCCAAGTACCTGTCTGTTATCATTGAGACCCCGGAGTGGAGCCGACATCAAGGTTATAAAACCTAATAAATATATGCTGGGAGGACCACCCAGCCGCATCACATATGTCATGGATGGAAACTCCCGACATCAGAGCCTTTGAGGCCGCCATACCCCTGGTAGAATGGGCGCGGACAGCTAAAGGAGATGGCTGTCCGGCCGCTTCATAAGCAAGTGAGACCACCCACTTGCTCATCCTCTGCTTAGACGCCGGGCCTCCCTTCTTGGGAGACCCGTAACATACAAACAGCTGGTCTGTTTTACGCCACAGGGCAGCTCTGTGGACATAAGTGTCTAAAGCCCTCACTGGGCAAAGCAGATTAAGTTTCTCCTGATCCGAATTTAAAAAGGGAGGAGGACAGAAAGCCTGCAGTACAATAGGCCCTGGGACATTGGTGGGGACCTTTGGCACATAGCCAGGTCTAGTGTGAAGAAAAGCCTTTACCATACCAGGCGCAAATTCTAAACACGAAGGAGCAACCGAAAGTGCTTGAAGATCTCCTATTCTCTTGTTTTTAGAGTGAGGAACTTCTCAGAAACCTCTTCTAGTGGTTCAAAGGGAGCCTCAGCTAGTCCCTCTAGTTCCACGGCCAAGTCCCAGGTCGGAGTTCTTGTACGAACAGTAGGCCCCAGCCTCAAAGTACCACGAAGGAAGCGTATAACAAGGGGGTCTCGACCTACCGAGGAATCCCCCAGAGGAGCACGAGAGGCCGATATGGCCGCAACATAAACCTTCAGAGTTGAAGGGGATAAGCCATCCGAGAACTTGTCTTGGAGAAATTGTAGCACTAGGCTAATAGAAGAATGGACAGGGTCCACATGACGTTGTCTACACCAAGTAGAGAATAGTTTCCATTTATAGGTATACAGCTTCCTCGTGGAGGGAGCTCTAGATTGGAGTATGGTCTCCACAACCTCGGTTGGGAGACTAGAATCTATGAGCCTGGCCCCCTCAGAGGCCAGGCCCACAGTCTCCATAATTCCGCTTGAGACAGAAGGTCCTGCCTGAGAGGAATCTCCATCGGAGAGCCGTCCAAGAGAGACACTAGGTCTGAAAACCAAATTCGGGTTGGCCAGAACGGAGCTACCAATATTAGACGGACCCCGTCCCGGCGCACCCTCTCCAGAACTCCCGGGAGCAGAGCGAACGGGGGAAATATGTACAGACACAGCCTCGGCCACGTCTGTACCATGGCATCCAGGCCCAATGGTGCTGGATGTGACAGAGAGAACCACAGTGGACACTGGGTTGATTCTCCTGAAGCAAACAGGTCGACTTCCGCTCGACCGAAGTTCTTCCATTTGAGCTCCACCACCTCGGGGTGGAGTCTCCATTCCCCGGGCCTCAGCCCCTGCCTCGACAGGGCGTCTGCTCCCACATTTTGATGCCCTGGGATGTAGGCTGCTCTCAGCGAAAGGAGCTTCCCATGGGCCCATAGGAGGATCCGACGGGCTAGTTTGCACAGTTGGCGAGACCTCAGACCCCCCTGATGGTTTATATATGCGACCACCGACATGTTGTCCGTACGGACCAACACATGGTGGCCTCTTAGGTCTGGGAGAAAGTATTTCAGTGCTCGAAATACCGCCATCATTTCCAGCTGATTTATATGCCAGGAAAGTTGATGGTCCTCCCAGAGACCCTGAGTTGAGCGACCACTCATGATCGCCCCCCAGCCCATGAGGGAGGCATCCGTCGTTAGCATTACGCGACGACAAGGAGCCCCCAACACAGGTCCTTGGGACAGGAACCAAGGCTTTTTCCACATGACCAACGCACGAAGGCATCGCCGCGTGACCCTGATCATGCGAAAAGGATTTCCCCTCGGAGAAAACCCCTTGGTCCTGAGCCATCACTGCAAGGGTCTCATGTGCAGCAGGCCAAAAGGTATCACGTTGGACGCAGCTGCCATGAGACCCAACAGTCTCTGAAACTGTTTTACAGTGAGTGACTGGCCTAGTTTCACCCCATTCACGGCATCGTCGAGGATGGAACTTACACGAGCAGGAGATAGACGTGCCTGCATCGTGGTGGAGTCCCAAACTATCCCTAAGTAGTTGGTAATTTGAGCCGGAACAAGCACACTTTTCTTGGCATTGAGCCTCAGCCCTAGCCTCTTCATATGGGACAGAACAACATCTCGATGTTGAGCTGCCAGATGTTCGGTTTGAGCTATAATCAACCAGTCGTCGATATAGTTCAGTACGCGGATGCCCTGGAGTCTTAATGGAACCAGAGCTGCATCCACGCACTTCGTAAACGATAGTGCTAGGCTGAAGGGAAGAACCCTGTATTGGTAAGCTTCGCCCCCGAAAGCAAACCTGAGGAACTTCCTGTGTTGAGGATGGATGGATACATGAAAGTAAGCGTCTTTCAGGTCTATCGCCACAAACCAGTCCTCGGACTTGATCTGTGGGATAATCTGTTTGAGTGTGAGCATCTTGAACTTGAGCTTTTGCACAGATTGATTTAACACGCGTAAATCTATGATGGGACGCAACCCTCCATCCTTCTTTGGAACAATGAAGTATCGGCTGTAAAACCCTGACAGCTTGCTGGGAGGAGAAACCCTTTCTATAGCTCCTTTTTGCAAGAGCATCATAACCTCCTGTTCCATTACCAGAGACTGCTCGGGGGCCACCACTGTGGGAAGGACCCCGTTGAACTGGGGCGGGCGAGACCCAAACTGAATTTTGTAACCCTTTTCTATTGTGAGCAGCACCCATTTTGAGATATTTGGGAGAAGTTTCCATTCTGCCAGAAAATTTACTAAGGGAACCAGTCTCTCGAGACTGCATTTGGCTTTGGCTCGGCGCCCTGAAGCGGCAAACTGGCAGGGAACAGCCGAATCAAGTGATGACCGGCCCTCCTCGGAGGGTCGGTGGAGACCGCTGCGCCGAGGGCGCTGAAGAGGGGCGGGTACCGAGTATTTTAATACCCGACCCTCTCCCCATTGGCGTCAGGACCTCTTCGAAGCCTTCTTGGCGATAATGACGGTCCGCAGATCCGTCTTACCCCTTGAAGGCTTCGGTTGTGTTGACTGCCCCGGTCCCCAAGCTCTCTGTGGGGGAGCACGGGTGGCAACACTAACTTTTTGCTGCGCTCTGTGCGCTGAGGAGCTTGTTGACGGCCGAGACTGCTCCCGCTCAGCAGTCTCGGGGGGATGAGAGCGGCGGGGAAGGAATCTTTGGAACGCCGCTGATTGTTTTCTTGTCTCCTGGAACCTCTCGACGACCGATGTAACTGAGTCACCAAAGAGGCCCGCAGGAGACAGCGGCGCATCCATAAGGATGTTTTTATCTTTCTCCTTAATGTCTGAGAGGTTGAGCCATAGATGCCTCTCTGTGGCCACCAGGGCTGCCATAGAACGGCCTATTGACTTGGCCGTCTCCTTGGTGGCCTGGAGAGCTAGATCGGTTGCTTTTCTAAGCTCCTGAATAGTCTCAAACGTTGCTTCCCCACTATTATCGATTTCCCCCAGCAGGTTGGCTTGGTAGGCTTATAAGTGTGACATAGTGTGAAGACAAGCCGCTGCCTGACCTGCCACCGTATAAGCTTTGCCCACCAGTTTTGATGTTGTTTTTAATGGTCTGGTGGGCAGCGTCGGGGATTTTAGGGACGATGCAGACTTGGGCGAGAGGTAGCTCGCGAGCGTCTCTTCTACCCGAGGCATCGCCCCATAACCATGGTGTTTCAGCCCCACGATGTTGCTGTATGTTGACGTTTGGGGGCTGAATACACGATACTGAACTGGTCTCTGCCACGACCTCGACACCTCGGTGTGGAGGTCAGGAAAGAACGGCAGTTCCCGACGCTGAGGTAGTGACCGATCTTGGAGGAAGCGTTCATCTAACTTGCTTTTAGTTCTTACTTCGCTCCTCTCCACGGGCCATTCAATTTTTAATTTATCTACGGTCCTGGTCACTACCTCTAAAAGCTCCTCATAGGCTGGAGATGAGGATGGCGAGCCCCCTTCTCCAGCCTCGACGCTCACCACATCCAACTCCTCGGAGCTGGATAGATGAAGTGCCGATGCCTCTCTCCGGGGGGAAGAAACCGCAGCGCGTGCTTCCACCGCCAGAGGAGAGACACTGGGTCTGACAGGTGAAGGCAGAGATAAGGCTGGGCCCGTCTCAAACCCCTCTGTCAGATCCATTTGTGAACCCCACGAATGGAGCCGCCGCTCTGCCTCGGCAGAAGTGGGACCCGATCCGCGGGGAACACTGGCCGCGGCACCCTCCTTCTCTCTATCAAAGAGTGCCCGGCATGATCTCAGTGTCCTGAGAGTGAGCTTCTCACAGTGCACACAGACTGCCTGGGCATGCTCAACTCCCAAACATACAACACACATCTCGTGTGCATCCCTACCCGTGATGAAACGGGGGCAGGGATGAACACACTTGATGTACTGTTGTTTATTCGCCATAATACGTGTCTTTTATATATATAGATATATACTGTGTGGTGTCGGAAACTCTTGTCCTCAGACGAAGAGATCATGACTTATATATAGATAAGACAAACAACACCAAATAAGACACACAAGATAACACTGAGCGCTTGCTGAAAACACAGAAGCTAGCGTTCTTTGTTCTGGGTATGCTTTATAGTTTCCTGGTCCGTGACATCACCCGCTTCTGACGTCTCGTCACGTTATTGGTTAGATTTCACGAGTGCTTCACGACGCAATCACGCAGAGGCGTTCCTATTGCGTTCGACGCAGCGTCGACAGTTCCCATGAAAGGGAACAAATATTAAATATGTGTTCACAAGATTCTGGGTATTGGAGGTTGTAGACTAGAATTTTTGCTTCAAAATGATGTAAAAATTATCCTCCTACTCGTTCGTATAAAACAATAGAGATTTAAATTTTGTAAGACACTTTTTGTCAAGACACACAGTATGCATGGAGGTGTGAATCTTCATGAATAATGCTGTGATTCACACCCGAGAAGACAAAAAACCCGCATAATGACCCGCATAATGAGCCCTTTCAGTCACGTAGGCTATGTGAAAAAAACCCTCTGATAACAGGATCATATCAGCTGTATATATACAATAATTTAATATAATGTCCACTCTTGACAGAAAACATGATTTTTGTGATCTCATGCATGCACGTATTATTGCACATCATGTGAAGAAAATTTTGTATAGGCCTATTATAGTTTAAATTACAGTACCAGTCAAAAGATTGGACACATTACTACTATTATAATGTTTTTAAAAGGAGTCTTATGTTCATCATGCTGTATATCAAAAATAAAGAAAAAACAGCAATACTGTGAAATATTATTACAATTTAAAATAATGGTTTTCTATTTTAATATAATTTGAAAATATAATGTATTTCTGTGATGCAGCGCGTCTGAACATTCATGTTACCTCTAAGGCATTTCATATAGGCTTTTAGCTTAAAAGCATGCATATTTGGAGAAATATTGATGGATTCTCATATATTTATGTCAATTTTCTATACAGAGGACTAATATTTATTCAATATTTATTGTCATCACTATGAGCACTGGATACTGTGTTTTCAATTCATACTTGGAGCCGGAGGGCGCTCTGTGCACATTTAGTCCACAAATGTCTCGTAATGAAGAACAGGCATACCATGTGACATTCCAGGAACTAACAGAGGCGTCCATAGATCGCTATAACCATGGCTATAACATGCAGATAGACACTTCTGAAGATAATAAATACACGATTGCGACGATGTATACATGTATTGCCTCAGAATTTGCGTCTGGATAGCGCTCGCTCCGTGGGAGTGGCCGAATTAGTGGATAATGAGCTGACTCACGGACGTCTGACATGTCTCTCTTTTCATACAGATTACATAAACAGAGAAGTTTTGTTTTTGATTTGGCTTACATAATTTTAAAACCTGACATTTCAACGTTTCTTTAGACATAAGTCTCATTTTTGTGTCATTAGTATTCACTAAGTTACACTTCATTTTCTGAGAACTATCAGATTGGACTTCGTTCAGAGGGAGACAACAGTTCACACATCATGTTAGTTTTCTTTATTTTGCAAAAAGCACAACATTTTGTTTTTACTCTGAGTGTACACAAATAAAAGAAGACATTCTATAGTTTCAATTGATATATTACTTCTGTCTCTATGACAAAAAATGACGGAGTATTTTAAGTCTGTTTTGCTGCAATGTGAAAAAAATCCTGCAAAACGCGCCGACACGTTTCCCGACTCCAGAGGGTTAAACGAGTCTAGCCCTCAAGGTTACTATTATCGACACGAACCATGTCGGAAAGGCAAAGGGGGAGGTGTTGCTGTAATTTATAGTAATATCTTTAGTATTACTCAAAAGTCTTTCAAATATAATTCCTTCGAAGTGATGGTGCTTTATCAAGTCAAGTCAAGTCATCTTTATTTATATAGCGCTTTTTACAATGCAGATTGTGTCAAAGCAGCTTTACAGTGATAACTGGTATATAATTTTGGCTGCACAGCAGCTCTTAAAGAAAATGGTGTCATTATCCATCTTAAGTAAATTCGGTATTGATTCATTCCGTTGTAAGAATCAATAGTTATTAATTTAGATCATTTATCTATATCAGCACTGGAGTAAACAGTGATGTCATCATCCAGTTCACATACAATGGTGTCTATGCAGGCAGATCAAAACACTGTTGAATATCAAATGTCAAGTGTCCCCAACTAAGCAAGCCAAAGGCGACAGCGGCAAGGAACCCAAACTCCAACAGGTGACATCAGGTGGCAAACAGGTGTTAAAATGGAGAAAAAAACCTTAGGAGAAACCAGGCTCAGTCGGGGGGCCAGTTCTCCTCTGGCCAACAGCGAACAGTGCTTTATTATGATTCAGGCATAAGTCCGATGGGATCGCAACAGTCAAAGTATTTATTCCAGTTCCATCCAGTTGAGGATCGTATTCATCACGCCGGTATCGACGGTTTGTTGAGGAACTGTGCCACTGGCTGTCGTGTCAATGAGGCCTTCACAGTGGATGATCTAGTTGACTCAATCTCTGCTGACACTTCAGGGCTGCGTTGTGGTTGTGTCAAGGCGCAGGTCCTCGATTTCACCTGGATACGGCCCGGATCTGGTTGAATACGGTAAACCTCAGGATAAACAGAAAGACTAATATTAGAGTAGATGCCATTCTTCTTCTGATGTAACGAGTACATCTGGTGTTATTGGAAGTGTTCCCTGTTCCGGCTGACCTAATTTATGCAGCCTAACAATCCTTTAACGGATTTGAAAACATAAATTGATAATGTGTTATGTGTATGCCAGGTTAAAGAGATGCGTTTTTAGTCTAGATTTAAACTGACAGAGTGTGTCTGCTTCCTGAACAATGCTAGGAAGATTGTTCCAGAGTTTAGATGCCAAATAGGAGAAGGATCTACCGCCTGCGGTTGATTTTGATATTACCAACTGGCCTGAATTCTGAGATTGCAATAGATGTGAAGGACTATGATGCATTAAGAGCTTGCTCAGGTACTGGGGAGCTAAACCATTTAGTGCTTTGTAAGTAATTAGCAAGATTTTAAAGTCTATACGATGTTTAACAGGGAGCCAATGCAGTGTTGACAGAACTGAGCTAATATGGTCATACTTCCTAGTTCTAGTAAGAACTCTAGCTGCTGCATTTTGTACGAGTTGTAGTTTATTTATCAACTGAGCAGGGCAACCATCCAGGAGAGCGTTACAGTAATCTAGCCTTGAGGTCATGAACGCATGAACTAACTGTTCTGCATTTGTCATTGAGAGCATATGTTGTAGTTTAGATATATTTTTAAGATGGAAGAATGCAGTTTTACAGATGCTAGAAACATGGCTTTCAAATGACAGATTGGTATCAAAGAGCACACCCAGGTTCCTAACTGACGACGAAGACTTAACAGAGCAGCCATCAAGTGTTAGACAGTATTCTAGGTTATTACGTGAAGAAGTTTTTGGTCCAAAAATTATAATATCTGTTTTTTTCTGAATTTAGTAGTAGGAAATTACTGGTCATCCAATTTTTTATATCAGCTATGCATTCCGTTAATTTTGTGAATTGGTAAGTTTCGTCAGGGCGCAAAGAAATATAGAGCTGAGTATCATCAGCGTAACAGTGAAAACTAACGCCATGCTTCCTAATGATATCTCCCAAGGTTAGCATGTACAGAGTGAAAAGCAGCGGTCCTAGTACTGAGCCTTGCGGTACTCCATATTGAACTTGTGATCGATATGACATCTCTTCGTTTACTACTACAAACTGATAAGTATGATTTGAACCATGCCAATGCAGTTCCACTAATGCCAACATAATTTTCAACATAATCTATTTAAAAGAATGTTGTGATCGATAGTGTCAAAAGCAGCACTAAGATCCAGTAACAGTAATAGAGAGATACAGCCACGATCTGATGATAAGAGCAAATCATTAGTAACTCTAATGAGAACAGTCTCAGTACTATGGTACGGTCTAAATCCTGACTGGAAATCCTCACAGATACCATTTCTTTCTAAAAAGGAACATAGTTCTGATGATACTGCCTTTTCTAGTATTTTTGACAGAAAAGGAAGATTTGAGATTGGCCTGTAATTGACTAATTCTCTAGGATCAAGTTGTGTTTTTTTAATAAGAGGTTTAATAATAGCCAGCTTAAAAGTTTTTGGTACGTTTCCTAGTGATAAAGATGAATTAATGATATTAAGAAGAGGATCTATGACCTCTGGAAGCATCTCTTTCAATAGCTTAGTCGGTATAGGGTCTATCATACATGTTGTTAATTTTGATGTTTTAACAAGTTTAGACAATTCTTCCTCTTCTAAAGCAGCGAATGAATTGAATTTTTCCTCAGGGACACTACAATGCACTGTATGACGCGATACTGTAGTAGACGGTTGCATAGTTATAATTTTCTCTCTAATATTGTCTATTTTGAAAGTAAAAAAGTTCATAAAGTCATTACTGCTGTGCTGTTTGGAAACATCAGAAGTTAAAGCTTTAAATAAATACCTAGGGTTGTGTTTATTTTCTTAACAAGTTTATTTTCTTAACTTTATTTTCTTTCTAAAAGATTTGAAAAATAAGCAGATCTAGCAGTTTTTAAGGCCTTTCTGTACTCAATCATTCTCTCTCTCCACGAAATGCGAAAAATTTCTAGTTTTGTTTTCTTCCAGCTGCGCTCCATTTTTCTGGCTGCTCTCTTAAGGGCCCGAGTGTGCTCATTGTACCACGGCGTTGGACTAATTTCCTTAATCTTTTTTAAGTGCAAAGGAGCAAATGAGTCTAATGTGCTGGAAAAGACAGAGTCAATAGTTTCTGTTGCAACATCGAGGTCTTCTAAGCTGTCTGGTATACTAAGGCAATGAAACTGATCAGAAAGATTATTTATAACACAATCTTTAGTGGTAGAAGTGATGGTTCTATCATATTTGTGGCAGGGAGGCAGTTTAGCAGCCTTGACTAAATGTAGTATACACGAGACTAGATAGTGATCTGAGATGTCGTCACTCTGCTGCAGAATTTCAATGGCATCAATATCGATTCCATGTGACAATATTAGATCTAAAGTATGATTACGACAATGAGTGGGTCCTGACACGTGTTGTCTAACTCCAATAGAGTTTAGAATGTCTGTAAATGCCAATCCCAATGCATCTTTTTCATTATCTACATGGATATTAAAATCAACAACAACAAGGACTTTTATCTGCAGCTAGTACTAACTCCGATAGAAAACAGCAAATTCTTTGATAAAGTCTGTATGGTGTCCTGGTGGCCTGTATACAGTAGCCAGCACAAATGTCAACTTATATAACGTTACATAAAGCACCATCACTTCGAAGGAATTATATTTGAAAGACTTTTGAGTAATACTGTAAATATTACTATAAATTACAGCAACACCTCCACCTTTGCCTTTCTGACGAGGATTGTGGCGATAATCGTATCCTTGAGGGCTAGACTCATTTAAAGTAATGTAATCGTCTGGTTTTAACCAGGTTTCTGTCATACACAGCACATCTAGATTATTGTCTGTGATAATATCATTTACAATAAGTGCTTTTGAAGAAAGGGATCTAATATTCAGCAACCCAAGCTTTATCATTTGTTTATCAGTATTATCTCTGTTTTTTATTTGTTGAACATCAATTAAATTTTTACCCTTAAATGGGTTTGGAAGTTTTTTGTATTTATTAATTTGGGGTACAGACACAGTCTATGTGATAGAAACTCTTTCACCTAGATATTATGTGTTGGGATTTATCTGACTTCTGTGACGTGAGACAGCTAGCAGACGGTCGGCTTAGCCAGTTTGTCTGCTTCCTGACCTGTGCCCCAGTTTGTCATGTTTCAGCTCTAAGACTACGTGCCATATTACTAGAGAGAAGAGCAGCACCATCCCAGGAGGGATGAATACCATCTCTTTTCAACAGGTCAGGTCTGCCCCAAAAACTTTTCCAATTGTCTATGAAACCTATATTATTCTGCGGACACCACTTAGACAGCCAGCCATTGAGTGATGATAATCTGCTAACTATCTCATCACTCTGATGAACAGGAAGGAGACCAGAGCAAATTACTGTTTCTGACATTGTACTTGCGAGTTCACACACCTCTTTAATGTTAATTTTAGTGATCTCCGACTGGCGAAGTCAAACATCATTAGTACCGACGTGAATACCAATTGCCCTGCTGCACGGGCTCTACAGCCGGAACTGAACAATGTACAGAGTTCACTAAGCTAGTCGCATCCAAAACAGTATCTGAAGCCCTTGCATTCTTACTATCCTCGATTAAAGTTTGGATGCATGTTCTCATTCTGAGATTTTCTCTGTCAGCCTGACTATTTCCCTACATTTATGACATGTAAATCCCTCGTCGCTGACAGAGAAAGCTATACTATGCATGTGACAGGCAGAGCAAGTAACAACAGAAGGAGAGGATGACATGACTCACCGTGTTTGTAGACTGATCCGACTTACCACAGCTGTTTGATGAACGCGTAGAAAAAGGAGCGCGCGAGAGAATGATGACAAGTTAACAAGCTAGCGAAATGCAAACGCGTTGTGATAACGATTTAGATTAAAAGATTAAAAGCTAGCTACGTCAGATTAATGTGATAGGCAATATTAGAAATATATTCAATTTCTGATTCAATTTCTGATGTTTCCAAACAGCACAGCAGTAATGACTTTATGAACTTCTTTACTTGCAAGATTGATAATATTAGAGAGAAAATTATAACCATGCAACCGTCTACTACAGTATCACATCAGAAAGTGCACTGTAGTATCCTTGAGGAAAAATTAAATTCATTCGCTGCTATAGGAGAGGAAGAATTGTCTAAAATTGTTAAATCATCAAAATCAACAACATGTAGGTTAGACCCTATACCGACTAAGCTATTGAAAGAGATGCTTCCAGAGGTCATAGATCCTCTTCTTAATATTGTTAATTCATCCTTATCACTAGGATACGTACCAAAAACTTTTAAGCTGGCTACTATTAAACCTCTTATTAAAAAACCACAACTTGATCCTAGAGAATTAGTCAATTACAGGCCGATCTCGAATCTTCCTTTTCTGTCAAAAATACTAGAAAAGGTAGTATCATCACAACTATGTTCCTTTTTAGAAAGAAATGGTATCTGTGAGGATTTTCAGTCAAGATTTAGACCGTACCGTAGTACTGAGACTGCTCTCATTAGAGTTACAAATGATTTGCTCTTATCATCAGATCGGGGTTGTATCTCTCTATTAGTGTTACTGGATCTTAGTGCTGCATTTGACACTATCGATCACAACATTCTTTTAAATAGACTCGAAAATTATGTTGGCATTGCATTGGCATAGTTCAAATCATAGTTATCTGACCATTATCAGTTTGTAGTAGTAAACGAAGAGATGTCATATCGATCACAAGTTCAGTATGGAGTATTGAACTTAAAGTCTTCGTCGTCAGTTGGGAACCTAGGTGTGCTCTTTGATACCAATCTTTCATTTGAAAGCCACATTTCTAGCATCTGTAAAACCTTATTCTTTTATCTTAAAAATATATCTAAACTACGACATATGTTCTTAATGACAAATGCAGAACAGTTAGTTCATGCGTTCATGACCTAAAGGCTAGATTACTGTAACGCTCTACTGGATGGTTGCCCTGCTCGCTTGATCAACAAACTACAACTCGTACAAAATGCAGCAGCTAGAGTTCTTACTAGAACCAGGCAGTATGACCATATTAGCCCGGTTCTGTCAACACTGCATTGGCTCCCTGTTAAACATCGTATAAATTTTAAAATCTTGCTAATTACTTACAAAGCACTAAATGGTTTAGCTTCCCAGTACCTGTGCGAGCTCTTAACGCATTATAGTCCTTCACGTCTATTGCAATCTCAGAATTCAGGCCAGTTCAACCGCAGGCGGTAGATCGTTCTCCTATTTGGCACCTAAACTCTGGAACAATCTTCCTAGCATTGTTTGGGAAGCAGACACACTCTGTCAGTTTAAATCTAGACTAAAAACGCATCTCTTTAACCTGGCATACACATAACACATTATCAATTTATGTTTTCAAATCCGTTAAAGGATTGTTAGGCTGCATAAATTAGGTCAGCCGGAACCGGGAACACTTCCTATAACACCAGATGTACTCGTTACATCAGAAGAAGAATGGCATCTACGCTAATATCAGTCTCTCTGTTTATCCCGAGGTTTACCGTAGTCAGCCAGACCCGGACTGTATCCAGGTGAGATCGAGGACCTGCACCTAGACACAATAACAAAGCAGCCTAGAAATGTCAGCAGAGATTGTGTCAACTAGATCATCCCCTGTGAAGGCCTCATTGACACGACAGCCAGTGGCACAGATCCTCAACAAACCGTCCCATACCTGCGTGATGAATACGATCTTCAACTAGATGGAACTGGAATAAATAGTTGACTGTTGCGATCCCAATCGGACATATGAAAGCTGCCCGAATCATAATCATACACTGTTCGCTGTTGGCCAGAGGAGAACTGGCCCCCCGACTGAGCCTGGTTTCTCCCAAGGTTTTTTTCTCCATTTTAACACCTGTTTGCCACCTGATGTCACCTGTTGGAGTTTGGGTTCCTTGCCGCCGTTGCCTTTGGCTTGCTTAGTTGGGGACACTTGACATTTGATATTCAACAATGTTTTGATCTGCTTGCATTGACACCCTTGTATGCGAACTTAACTGAGCTGGATAATGACATCACTGTTTACTCCAGTGCTGATATAGATAAATGAACTAAATTAATAACTATTGATTCTTACAACGGAATTAATCAATACTGAATTTACTTAAGCTGGACAATGACACCATTTTCTTTAAGAGCTGCTGTGCAGCCAAAATTATATACCAGTTATCACTGTAAAGTTGCTTTGACACAATCTGCATTGTAAAAAGCGCTATGTAAATAAAGGTGACTTGACTTGACTTGACTTGAATTGTAATTGCTATAGGATTTTCTCCATCAACAGCAATTTTCATTTCTATTTTTTGCTTCACAGCTTGTGGGTTCTACTCGGCTGGTGTGAAGGCGCATTCCAGCGGTGTGTGCGTTCAGCGTGCTGGGCACAGACAGCGCAGCATTCCATTCCTGGGCGTTTTAGCTGAAAGAGCAGTTCCCTAAAAGAGCAAGCATGTGCGATTAGCATCTTTTTCAAGATGTCTTTTCATTCGTGTGTTTCTGGATGCGGTTGTTTTCTGTCCTCATCTTATGGCCATGATCGCTGTCTCACATGCCTGGGCTAACAGCATGCTGAGAAAGCTCTCGTGGATGGTATATGCTCTCACTGTGAGAGCATGTCCATGTTGGCGTTGTGGTTGCAACTCTCCTTCTTTAATACGGTGGCATAAGTCCCCTCTGCTGCCACCCTGCCTCCTCGGGTCTGTTACTCATGCTTATGCTAATCAGATTCGGAGTTGACGGCCATGCTTTTCCGGGCCACCGTGGCATTGGGCTCGAGTGGAACCCTCCACCGTGTCCCGAGCGCTCGTGGCTGGATGATTGGTCTTCCCAGAGGTGCATGAGGAGGTTCAGAAAATGTGGAAGGCGTCTTTTACTGCCCAAAGCCATTCTTCTGCCTCCTCCACTTTCACTACCCTCGATGGCAGGGCCGCCAAGATAGGCATGACACAATTGCATGCCTGGACAGGCCGCCTCCGCCCTGCATACCATGGCCATCCTGCAGGTCCATCAGGCAAAAGCTCTTAAAGAGCTGCACGAGGGTAGTTCTGAGCCGGGGTTGTTGTAGGAGCTGCGCACAGTGACTGACCTCGCCTTCCGGGCAATGAAAGTCATGGTGCGGGCCCTCGGCCAGACGATGTCCACCCTAGTGGTCCAGGAACATCATCTCTGGTTGGACCTGGCTGAGACGAAGGACACAGACAAAGTTTGCTTTCTCGACACCCCCATCTCCCAGACCACTGTGCTTTGGGCTGTCCCTGTCTCCCCGTGTATTTACCAAAGTTGCGGAAACTGCACTTGCCCCGCCCAGGATGGTGGGCATTCGTATCCTCAACTATCTTGATGACTGGCTCATTCTGGCCCAGTCCCGAGAACAGTTGACCTGGTGCTCAGGCACCTCAGCCGGTTGGGGCTTCGGGTCAACTGGGAAAAGAACAAGCTCTCCCCCGTGCAAAGCATCTCTTTTCTTGGTGTGGAGTTGGACTCGGTCAACATGACAGCGTGCCTCACCAACAAGCGCACGCAGTCAGTGCTGAACTGCCTGAATACATTCACGTGGAAAAAAGCGGTTCCACTGAAACAATTTCAGAGGCTCCTGGGGCATATGACATCCACAGCCGTGGTCACGCCGCTAGCACTGGCTACAAAACCGAGTCCCAAGATGGGCATGACGCCATGGCATGCTCCGTGTGGCCATCACACAGAGCTATCGCCGAACATTCAGCCCATGGTCGGACCTTGCCTTTCTAAGGGCCATAAAACAAGTGCCTTAAAACAAGTGTTCAAGCATTTTGTTGTCACAACAGATGCCTCCACCACCAGCTGGGGTGCCGTATGCAACAGGCATGCTGCCCCAGGCTCCTGTACAGGATCTCGACTGCAGTGGCATATCAATTGCCTCAAGTTGCTAGCAGTTCCCCTTGCCCTGTGCCCGTTTCAACCACTGCTGCACGGCAAGCATGTACTTGTTCGGATTGACAACACATCGACAGTGGCGTACTTCAACCGTTAGGATGGTCTACTACACTCTCGTCGCATGTCCCAACTCGCCCACCATCTCCTCCTCTGGAGTCAGCGGCAACTCAGGTTGCTCTGCACCATGTACATTCCGGGCGAGCTCAATCATGCGGCCAACGTGCTCTCACATTCCCGGAAGTGTGAAGAATCCATCCCCTAGCAGTCCAGCTGATTTGGAGCCGATTCAGGTATGAACAGGTTGACTGTTTGCCTCCCAGGAGTCCGCTCACTGCCAGTTGTTCTTTTCCCTGACCGAGGGGTCCCTCGGCATGGATGCACTGGCACACAGCTGGCCCCAGGGCTTACGCAAACATCTGTTCCCCCCAGTGAGCCTTCTCACACAGACACTATCACTTCGGCTAGAGCCGCCTCTACAAGGTGTGCTTATGCTTTGAAGTAGAGTCTGTTTGTTGAGTGGTGTTCTTCCCAGCGGGAAGACCTCCAGAAATGCCCGGCCAGCTCTGTGCTTGGAGCTCTTTGTTTGGAGACAGCCTTTCCCTTCTGCTGACAGAGTTTGGCCCACTGGATAGTGGATGTCATCGCCTTGGCGTACCAGTCCCAAGGCGAGCCCTGCCCCCTAAAGGTGAGAGTTCACTCCGCTCGGGGTGTTGCTTCCTCCCGGGCATTGGGGCACAGTGCCTGTCTGGCAGACATATGCAGAGCTGCGGGTTGGGCAACACGTAATACATTTGCGAGATTCTGTAATCTCAGAGTGGAGCCAGTGTCCTCCCATGTGCTGTCGACAAGTAGATAGCCATGGGTTCCCACTTGAAATGCCATTCCCCTCCAAGGAGGGGATGCGAGCACTTATTTTTCTCCTCAGTTCAGTTTCCCAGATGGCGAACCCTGTGAAGTTCCTCCAGCATCTTGCGGCAGACAGACGTGGTGGAGGCTTCAGACGCCCATATGATGTGATTCCCTGTGGGTAATCCCATGTGTGTATTGTCCACGATATGGTTTCCCTGATGGTAAACCTGTGTCTTTCACTGGGAGGCTCTGCTCTGCCCTGTCTCTGTGCCAGTAGCAGTTCCTCCCTGGTTAGGTAGGACCTACTTCAGAGAACTTCCATGTGTAGTACTGCCCCACGGGTCAGTCCATTTGTTAACTTACTCACGTTACCTCCCTTTGGGCAGGGTGTGGTCTCCCGTAGCATTCCTTTCCGTTGGACTGGGAACGCTTCTCTAGCATTTTGGTCATGACTAAAAAAAAACGTGGGAATCAAGTTCCGAAGCACTATTCCCTGGGGCAGGGCATTGTCTCGGCTCCTCCGCAAAGCATGAATGAAAGTGAGTATGCCAGTCCTATTTATACCCGTATGTCTGGGTAGGTGCAAATCTCACAGGCCAATGTCCATTAGCTCATTTTTGTACCACTTGGAGGTGATTGGGCTCTCAGGCGAGACCCCATTACATCAGTATCGACATAATGTTTCCGTTCCCTCCTTCAGGGAACGGTGGTTACAGTAGTAACTTAGATGTTCAATTCTGTCTGTCCTGTCTATCTTGTCTTTGTTCAATGTGTCTTTGTTTGTGTTGTAGTTCAGCACATGGCTCTGTCTTTGTTTGTGTTGGCCATGTGCTCCTCTTGTCCCGCCTCCTTGTTTCCAAATGCCACACCCCCTTGTTTAGTCCTTGTTGAGTCCTTGTTAGCCTGAGTGTGGTCACCTGTTTCTCGTGTTCTCTGCTCCCTTTATATTGTGTTCTCCTTCCCTCATGTTTTGCCAGTTTGTTGTGTGTGCTTCCTGTGTGCTATACATTGTGCTACTGTGTGTTAAACATTGTGCTTCTGTGTAATTCTGTCCTACCTAGTACTTTTAGTGTTGCTAATGTCTGTAGTGTGTTATTTGTATAAGTTATTTATAGTTCTTTCTGTAATTCTAATTGTCTTGATCTGCCTTGTTCCTGAGTATCCTTGCTGTTATTTAGTGTTTTTCCCTTTTGTTTTCAGTTTTTACTTCAGTAGTTGTTTTTTCTTTATACTATTTAACTAGTCTGTTTATTTTTTTACTAGTTCTCTAGTTTATTCTTAGTTTTAGCTCTTTTTTTCTTTTTAGCTTTGCTTTAGTTTCTGCCTTCTGCATTGTCTTGTTTTTTGTCAACACTGCATTGGCTCCCTATTAAACATTGTATAGATTTTAAAATCTTGCTAATTACTTACAAAGCACTAAATGGTTTAGCTCCCTAGGACCTGAGCAAGCTCTTAATGCATTATAGTCCTTCACGTCCATTGCGATCTCAGAATTCAGGCCAGCTGATAATACCTAGAATATCAAAATCAACTGCAGGCGGTAGATCCTTCTCCTATTTGGCACCTAAACTCTGGAACAATCTTCCTAGCATTGTTCGGGAAGCAGACACACTCTGTCAGTTTAAATCTAGACTAATCAAAATGATTCCAGTTCGCATAGATCTGAGGAAAACGACTATTTTTTCTGTATTATGTGGGCTAGACAAGTAATTTGGCAATGTCACTTTGTAAAAAAGACTAAGCGTCTGCACACATACACATTCAAACACGCAAACCTATAGACTAAACACGTAAATGAACGTCAAGAACGCATTTAAAGTCTTCTGTTTTCACTTAAAAAGGTGTCATTTAAGTGGCCCCTAAGTTAATAATTAGTTAATAATCAGAATTCTGGCCAATTGATAATACCTAGAATATCAAAATCAACCGCAGGTGGTAGATCCTTCTCCTATTTGGCACCTAAACTCTGGAACAATCTTCCTAGCATTGTTTGGGAAGCAGACACACTCTGTCAGTTTAAATCTAGAATAAAAACACATCTCTTTAACCTGGCATACACATAACACTTTATCAATTTATGTTTTCAAATCCGTTAAAGGATTGTTAGGCTGCATAAATTAAGTCAGCCGGAACCAGGAACACTTCCTATAACACCAGATGTACTCGTTACATCAGAAGAAGAATGGCATCTACGCTAATATTAGTCTCTCTGTTTATCCCAAGGTTTACCGTATTCAGCTGGATCCGGGCCAGGTGAGATCGAGGACCTGCACCTAGACATGATGGCAACGCAGCCCTGAAGTGTCAGCAGAGATTGTGTCAACATGATCATCCCCTGTGAAGGCCTCATCGACACGACAGCCAGTGGCACAGATTCCCTAAAAAACCGCCCCATACCGGCGTGATGAATACGATCTTCAACTAGATGGAAGTGGATTAAATATTGTGACTGTTGCAATCCCAATCGGACTTATGACCTGTAAAGCTGCCTGAATCATAATCATGCACTGTTCGCTGTTGGCCAGAGGAGAACTGCCCCCCCCGACTGAGCCTGGTTTCTCCCAAGGTTTTTTTTCTACATTTTTATCACCTGTTTGTCACCAGTTGGAGTTTGGGTTCCTTGCCGCTGTCGCCTTTGGCTTGCTTACTTGGGGACACTTGATATTCAACAATGTTTTTGATCTGCCTGCATTGACACCATTGTATGTGAACTGAACTGAGCTGAATGATGACCTCACTGATTTCTCCAGTGCTGATATATAGATAAATTAACTAAATTAATAACTATTGATTTTTACAACGGAATGAATCAATACTGAATTTATTTAAGCTGGTCAGTGACACAATTCACAACTTTAAGAGCTGCTGTATAACCAAAATTATTTACCAGTTATCACTGTAAAGCTGCTTTGACACAATCTGCATTGTAAAAAGCACTATATAAACAAAGGTGATTTGACTTCACTTGACTCAGCATACCAGATAGCTTAGAAGAACTCAATGTTGCAACAAACTCTCTTTTTTCAAGCAATTTAGACACAGTTGCTCCTTTGTGTTTAAAGAAGAGTAAGTAAAATAGCCCAATGCCATGGTACAATGAGCACACTCTGCCACAGAGAGCAGCCCAAAAAAAAAAAAAAAAAAAAGGAGCACAGCTGGAAGAAAACAAATCTAGAGGTGTTTCGCATTTCATGGAAAGAAAGCATTGCCGCATACAGAAAGACCTTAAAAACTGCTAGATCTGCTTATTTTTGACTCTCTTAGAAGAAAACAAAAACAACCCTAGGTATTTATTTGATACAGTGGCTAAATTAACAATAAATAAAGTTTCAACTTCAGATGTTTTCAAACAGCACAGCAGAAATGACTTCTTTACATGCAAGATGGATAATGTTAGAGAGAAAAATATGTCCGTGGTTGTAGAACCTAACGAAGGTGTGCGGGGAAGACCACCCTGCAGCATCATAGGCATCCTGGAGAGAAACTCCTGATGTTAATTCTTTTGAAGCAGCCATACTTCACCATTCACACCTCCTGTAACCCCCGTCTCCCCCACACCTGCAATTCAGTTCAGTGAAGATGACGTGCACCAGGTCTTCAGAAAGAACAAGAGAAGAAAGGCACCAGGCCCAGACAGCGTTTCACCAGCCTGTCTGAAAACCTGCGCTGACCAGCTGGCCCCCATCTTCACACAGATCTTCAACAGATCACTGGAGCTGTACAAAGTCCCCTCATGCTTCAAACGCTCCACCATCATCCCCGTCCCAAAGAAACCTAAAATTACTGGACTTAATGACTACAGACCTGTGGCTCTAACGTCTGTGGCCATGAAATCATTTGAAAGACTGGTTTTGGCTTATCTGAAGGACATCACTGGACCCTTACTGGACCCCCTGCAGTTTGCTTACTGAGCAAACAGGTCTGTGAATGATGCAGTCAATATGGGACTGCATTATGTTCTGCAACATCTGGACAGACCAGGGACTTATGTGAGGATCCTGTTTGTGGACTTCAGCTCTGCTTTTAACACCATCATCCCATCACTCCTCCAGCCCAAATTAACTCAGCTCTCCATGCCCACCTCTGTCTGTCAGTGGATCACCAGCTTCCTGACAGACAGGCAGCAGCTAGTGAGGCTGGGAAAATTCTCATCCAGCACCGGCGCCCCTCAGGGCTGTGTCCTCTCCCCACTGCTCTTCTCCCTGTACACCAATGACTGCATCTCTAAAGACCCCTCTGTCAAGCTCCTGAAGTTTGCAGATGACACCACACTGATCGGCCTCATCCAGGACGGTGACGAGTCTGCTTACAGACTGGAGGTTGAACAGCTGGCTGTCTGGTGCAGTCTTAACAACCTGGAGCTCGACACGCTCAAGACAGTGGAGATGATCGTGGACTTCAGGAGAAACCCCCCTGCTCTCCCCCCACTCACCATCATGAACAGCACTGTGACTGCAGTGGAGTCATTCAGGTTCCTGGGCACCACAATCTCCCAGGACCTGAAGTGGGACAACCACATTGAGTCCATTGTGAAAAAGGCCCAGCAGAGGTTGTACTTCCTTCGCCAGCTGAGGAAGTTCAACTTACCACAGGAGCTGCTGAAACAGTTTTACTCTGCCATCATTGAATCCATCCTCTGCACTTCTATATCTGTCTGGTTCAGCTCAGCTACCAAATCTGACCTCAGAAGACTACAGAGGGTAGTCCGGTCTGCTGAGCGAATCATTGGTACAACCCTCCCCACTCTCCAAGAACTGTACTTATCCAGAGTGAGAAAAAGGGCAAAGAAAATCACTCTGGACCCCTCACATCCAGCACACTCCCTCTTTGAACTGTTGCCATCTGGCCGACGCTACAGAGCTCTGAGCACCAGAACGACCAGACACAGGAACAGTTTCTTCCCTCAGGCAATCCATCTCATGAACACTTGACAAACACGGAACACACAACACTATTATACATTATTTACTTAAAACACATACTTATTTATATTTCAAATTTGCACACATCATATCTGTACACACAAATTGTCTATATTATATATTGCTTTTTGCTTTTTTTGTACTTTGTCTACCTTGTATATTTGTATATTATTCTTTTATTCTTTTTATTATCTGTGTCTTGTCTTGTCGCTGTCACTCTGTTGCACTGTGGAGCTTCTGTCACTAAAACAAATTCCTAGTATGTGTAAATATACCTGGCAATAAAGCTCTTTCTGATTCTGATTCTGGTTTAGTGGGCTCAGACCACCAAAGGTGAAGGCTAGCCGGCTGCCTCATACGCAAGAGAAATAGCCTCAACTATCTACTTGCTCATCCTCTACTTAGATGCTGGACATCCTTTCCTGGGTGGCCCAAAACACAGAATGGACAGATTTACGCCACATAGGCATTTTGGGCCCTCACAGGGCATAGCAGATTCAACTTTTCCTGGTCCAAGGTACTAATGGGAGGAGGAAAGAAGGACTGCAGTGTAATGGTTCTAGCCACATTAGTGGGAACTTTAGGAAAATACCCTGGTCTAGGGTGAAGAAAAGCTTTCACCATACCTGGTGCAAAGTCTAAACACAAAGTAGATACCGAAAGGGCTTGAAGGTCTCCAACTCTCTTGAGAGACATAATGGCAAGGAGAAAGAGGACTTTCAAAGTCAGAAACGATGAGACTGTCGAGACTGGTCTCTGGCTTTGTTTGTGCAGTGACCTTGGAACCTCTTGACGACAGTTGTAACTGTGTTGCGGAAGAGGCCCATAGGGGAGATGGGCATCAAGAAAAGAGAAAAGAAAAGCTTTATCACGGTCCTTGATGCCCGAGAGTTTCAGCCATATGTGCCTTTCCATGGCCACCAGGGCTGACATAGAATGGTTGATTGACTTGACCTTCTCCTTGGTGGCCCGAAGAGACAAATCAGTAGCTTTGCGAAGCTATTGATCAACTTCAGAGCCCACACACCCACCTTCATCCAGGTCTCTGGAAGGAAGTAAACATCCATTTATCGTACTAACAGATCATCGGAATCTCGAATATCTACGTTCAGCAAAAAGACTCAACCCCAGGCAGGCAAGATGGGCCTTGTTCTTCACCAGATTTCAATTCAAAGTAACTTATGGACCCGGGTCCAAGAACATCAAGGCCGACGCTCTCTCCAGACAATACAAATCCGCTCTATCACCTCCCACCAACGAACCGATTCTACCTTCCATTATCATCCTAGCACCAGTACAATGGGACATTAGGACTGAAATCACAGACGCTCACCACTCAGAACCACCTCCTCCTAACTGCCCTCCAGATCGTACATATGTGCTAGCAGCACTACACAAGAGAGTTATTCAGTGGGTACATAATTCCCTCAGCTCGGGTCATCCAGGTATTGCTGCTACCACCCAACTCACCAACAATCGCTTCTGGTGGCCCTCTCTACAATCTGACATCATAACCTTCATTCGCAACTGTACGACCTGCCAAACCTCAAAGTCATCAAATCAAGCTCTCGCTGGCCTTCTACAACCTTTACCCATTCCTCAACGTCCATGGTCTCACATTGCCATCGATTTTGTCACTGACTCCCAAGGTCATACTACAATACTCACTGTCATCGAACGCTTCTCCAAGGCCTGTCACTTTATTCCCCTTCCCAAGCTCCCCGCTGCCTTGGAAACCGCCGAACACCTCTGCAACTATGTGTTTCGGTTCTACGGCCTTCCTGAAGACATTGTTTCAGATCGAGGTCCCCAATTCACATCACAGGTGTGGTCAGCCTTTTTCAGAAGACTCAATGTTAATGTCAGTTTAACCTCAGGCTATCATCCCCAATCCAACGGTCAAGTAGAATGTCTAAACCAAGAACTCACCCATTATCTCCGATCCTATTGTCACCGCAATCAAAACGACTGGAGTCGATTCTTGTTCTGGGCTGAATACGCACAAAACTCTCTCCAAAAACCATCTACCGGAGTCACTCCTTTCAAATGCACTCTTGGATATCAACCACTTCTGTTTCCCTGGTCAGGAGAACCCTCTGACCTACCATCCATCGATGACTGGCTCTGGATGATGTGGATCTGTTACGAATTTGGCTTCAGTGGCTCCCTCCGATCACCACCAGAGGGCTCCCTTACCTGAGTACTAACTACTTTACGGACTTCATTTCCCATAACCCCGTACCTGGTCCTGATTACCCACACACCTGATTCCCATCTCCTGGACTATAAAACACACACTCACACTCTCACCCATTGTGAAGTCTTGTTTTGCCCTGGCTGACATTTCTAAGCGTTTTCCCCTGTGATCTGTATTCTTGTGTTTGACCTTGGACTGTTTATTCCCATCTTGATTGTTTGCTGCCTGCCCTGTTGATTCTCTGCCTGGATATCTGGATTTACTCTGCCTTGTCTGCCGCCTGCCCTGACCCTTTGACTGTCCCTGTTTACGATTCTGCTTTGTCTTGGATATTGTTATTGCTGGTGATTGACCTCTGCCTGTTTGACTACGATTGTTTAATAAAGCTGCACATGGATCCTATCACGTCTGACTCCTCGTTACAGTAGTCATTAAATTTAGTCACCCCAAAAATAATACTCAGAGCCTCTTTTTTCAATTTGAGAATAGTTAACCTCAGTCTTTGTTAGTGTGCATGAGGCACACGAAATGGGCTTCTCTGTGCCATCTGGAAATTGGTGTGAAATTATTGCCCCAACCCCACAAGGGGATGCATTTCTGTCCCCTTCCAATCAGCATCTTTGTGAAGTGGTTTAATTTCACTTGACAGATTTGGTATGAATTTACCATAATAATTCAGCATGGCTAGGAATGATCTCAACTCAGATATATTTTGTTTGATGTACGTTACGCTATTCTGAAAGAAAGAACACTTTTCTTTGTTTAGTCTAAGACCATGTTCTTATAGTTGTTTCAAAACAGTGCTTAAATATTTCAAGAAATCGTTGGTGTCTTTCCGATTATTAAAATATCATCAAGATAAGCAAACAAAACACCGTCTAACCCTTGCAATACCATATCCATGGTACGCTGGAATATTGACGGTGCACTACCGACCCCGTATGGTAATCGACTGTCCACATACAATCCCTGCTGCATATTAACGGTGAGGAAAGGCTTACTTTCCTCATCCACTTTCAGTTTGGTGTACGTTTGCGTCAAATCCAGTTTATTGAAATGTTGGGGGTACAGTTCTATGTCTAGCCATGGATTAATCGTCACTTTATAATTGCTGCATATGCAAACTGAGCTGTCCTGTTTTGGGATACAGACAAGGGGCGTGGCCCACTCACCGTTGAACACCGGAGAAATTACTCCTTGATGGTCAAGTTCATTCAATTTCTTATCGACAGCCTTCCGTAGTGCGTAAGGCACCGGCCTCGATTTGCAAAACTTTAGTTTTGCCTCAGGTGAAACTCACATTGGTGGTTACCCCCGTTTGCGGTACCTAAGTGCGAACTAACACAGCTTTGTGCTCCATGAAGAATTTCTCAACCAGAACGCCTATGTGATTCACTCAAGACCAGTCCAAATTTAGCACCCAGATCCAATCACGACCCATAAGATCTGGCCCTGTGCCTCACGACACTAACAAAGTTAGTTGTAGATCTTGTGCACCATTCTGAACTCAGACATTATTTTTTCCCAACAATTTTAGGGGTTGATCAAATTACATGCAATTTGCAATTTTTCCTTTCTAAATTTTAACCAGCACAAGCTCTCAGAGATAACCGATACAGTGGCCCCAGAGTCTAAATCATTTTAACCCTGTTACATCTCACCATAACCTTGCGTGGTTTAACATACCCGGATAAGTCCGTTGTCACTGTGTGCAGTCTCAAATCAGTTTGCTCCTGTGCAACATCTGATAACAATGCCACGGCCCCATAAACTAAATCCTCATATCTTTCACCTCAGCTCAGCTCCGCTCCACTCCACTATCGAAGATTTGAGTCGGTCCACTTGTTTTTACAAGTCCGTTCCAAATGACCAGGTTTTCTGCATCCCCAATACGGGAACTCTTTTAACTTGCAGTCGCTTGGGCCATGTCCTTTTCCCAGACATCTGTAGCACTCCCAGCCGGTGTTGCTCCTCAATCCTGGTCGTGAAGTCCTGGAAGCGCTGCTTCGCTCCCCGCAGGCCCAGATGATCCGTCCACAGGTACGACGATGGCGGTCCCTTCTGCATAGACTGCATGCCACTGGTGGTACACTCAAAATTCTTTGTTATTTCCAGCATTTGTGCCCATGTCAGTCCTTCCTCACTTGTGGCATTCATCAGTTTTTGGCGCAGTTCTTTGTCAGTTATGCCACACACAAGCCACACACGAATTGATCTCTTAGCTACTCCTACAAGCTGGCGCCAAATTCGCAGGTGCAGGCCAGCCCCTTCAAGCAAGCAATGTACTCACCAAAAGATTCTTCAGCTTGCTGTCGAAGATTCCATAATGTGAATCTTTCCGCCAACACATTCTTTTTTAGTATATAATAGTCTCTTAATGCCTTCAGTCTTAGAATTCTGTCTCGCTCACCTTGCTTGGTGCAATCAGATCTCTTAGCTGTGCAAAAGTTTTCAGACCAACCACAGACAAAAATACTGCTCGCTGCCGGTCAGATTCAATCTTGTTGGCCACCAGAAACTGATCACGGAGGGTGTGATCGACTTGTCACTAAACTTGTCATGTATTTACTGGAAAAACAAATACGATGATGGATTCTCTTTTTGTTTGATGGGTTTTATTTGCTGATTAACTAAAGAATTGCCAATAATGAACTCTTGTACAAATTACATAGTCAACATGGTGGAAACTCTCTTTTTGTGCACTCATCTAATGGTGCACCACCTTTTTATCCCGTGCTCTCACAGCCAATCACAAGCAAGGTCAATATGTATGTATGTATGTATGTATGTACAGTATGTACACTGCCATTCAGAAGTTTGGGATCGGTAAGATTTTTAATGTTTTTAAAAGAAGTCTGCTAAAAGATGCTCACCAAGGCTGTATTTATTTGATTAAAAATACAAAAAACACAGTAAAATTGTGAAATACTGTATTATTACAATTTAAAATAACTGTTTTCTATTTGAATATATTTTAAAATGTAATTTAGCTGAATTTTCAGCATTATTACTCCAGTCTTCAGAGTCACATGATCCTTCAGAAATCATTATAATATGCTGATTTGGTGCTCAAGAAACATTTATTATTATTATCAATGTTGAAAACAGTTGTGTACAATTTTTCTTTCAGGATTCTTTGATGAATAGAAAGTTTAAAAGAACAGCATTTATTTGAAATATTATCTTTTGTAACATTAAAAAAATGTCTTTACTGACACTTTTGATCAATTTAATTAATCTTTGCTGAATAAAAGTATTAATTTCTTTAATTTCTCTACAAAAATAAAACATACAAAAAAAATTGGTAACACTTCATTTTAAGGATCCAGAATAATGCATGATTAAGCATTTATTAATAATTAACTTGTTCACAATTAAGCATTAGTTAAGAATGAACACACTTGTAATTAATGATTAATTTTACTTTTTAAGTTAGTTAAGCATGGACACAATAGTAATTAATGATTAACTTAACATATAGTAGGGCATATTAGCCATTATTTACAAATTATTAAACATTTGAAAGATACACATTTATGCTATAAATAAACAAAAATAACCTAGTAATTAATGATTAACTGAATGTACAGTAAACGCCTTTTAGTCATTATCTACAACTTAATAAGCCATATATTATTTTTGTGTAGTGATGTAATTATATTTCTGTGCCATTCTATTAATTCCTAAAATAATATAATAAAGACAATTTGACCCCCAAAGAAAGGTAAATCCTCATTAATTATGGCACTTATTGAGTGATATTCAAGTTTATTGACCAAAATAAGCCAATAATTATGGCTAAACTGCCACTAATACAGTACTAATAAAGACAATTTGACCCCTTATTCTAGAGATAGTTTCTTATTTACATTATTGGTTTGTTTAGTTATTCTGCAACGTGACCTCACGAGAATGTGTATTTTTACGTAAAGTGTGGTTCTACAACACATACATTTACTTACGTTTTCATACACTAAAACGTACAATAATGACAACACTAAAAATTATTACATGTAAAAACATTTTGTGCTGTTCGTGACTATATTGCCAAAAGTATTGGGACACCCCTCCAAATCATTGAATTCAGGTGTTCCAATCACTTCCATGGCCACAGGTGTATAAAATCAAGCACCTAGGCATGCAGACTGCTTCTACAAACATTTGTGAAAGAATGGGTCGCTCTCAGGAGCTCAGTGAATTCAAGCATGGTACCGTGATGGGTTGCCACCTGTGCAATAAGTCCATTAGTGAAATTTCCTCAATACTAAATATTCCACAGTCAACTGTTAGTGGTATCATAATAAAGTGGAAGCAATTGGGAACAACAGCAACTCAGCCACGAAGTGGTAGGCCACGTAAAATCACAGAGCGGGGTCAGCGCATGCTGAGGCGCACAGTGCGCAGAAGTTGCCAACTTGCTGCAGAGTCAATAGCTACAGACCTCCAAACTTCATGTGGCCTTCAGATTAGCTCAAGAACAGTGCGTAGAGAGCTTCATGGAATGGGTTTCCATGGCCGAGCAGCTGCATCCAAGCCTTACATCACCAAGTGCAATGCAAAGTGTCAGATGCAGTGGTGTAAAGCACACCTCCATTGGACTCTAGAGCAGTGGAGACGTGTCCCCTAGAGTGACGAATCACGCTTCTCTGTCTGGCAATCTGATGGACGAGTCTGGGTTTGGTGGTTGCCAGGAGAACGGTACTTCCCTGACTGCATTGTGCCAAGTGTAATGTTTGGTGGAGGGGGGATTATGGTGTGGGGTTGTTTTTCAGGGGTTGGGCTTGGCCCCTTAGTTCCAGTGAAAGGAACACTTAATGCTTCAGCATACCAAGACATTTTGGACAATTTCATGCTCCCAACTTTGTGGGAACAGTTTGGGGATGGCCCCTTCCTGTTCCAACATGACTGCGCACCAGTGCACAAAGCAAGGTCCATAAAGACATGGTTGAGCGAGTTTGGTGTGGAGGAACTTGACTGGCCTACACAGAGTCCTGACCTCAACCCGATAGAACACCTTTGGGATGAATTAGAGCGGAGAATGTGAGCCAGGCCTTCTCGTCCAACATCAGTGCCTGACCTCACAAATGCGCTTCTAGAAGAATGGTCAAAAATTCCCATAAACACACTCCTAAACCTTGTGGAAAGCCTTCCCAGAAGAGTTGAAGCTGTTATAGCTGCAAAGGATGGGCCAAACTCCATATTAAACCCTACGGATTAAGAATGGGATGTCATTAAAGTTCATGTGCACGTAAAGGCAGGCGTCCCAAAACTTTTGGCAATATAGTGTATATCACCAGAGAGGACTGCGACTGCAATACATTGTCATTCGGACTACTATTGGTAGTGCTTTTGACATTTTCTTAATAAAGAAATTATTGTGATTAAGTTACACTTTTCTGTCTGTTATGTTTGTTTTTTTTTTTTTGTTTTTTTTTATAACTACACATATTTAAGAAACGGTTATGGGTAGGTTTAGAGGTTTGAGTGGATTTAGTGGCTCAAAATATCCTTTTAATGCTATAGTGTTACTAAAATGGTCATTTCCCTAAATATTTCTGTCCATTACGTTCATTTTATATTCTCTATAAAATGGTTATGTTTGAGTTTAGGGATAAAACATTTATCTATAAAATGGTAAAAGGGAAATTATACAGATATCTTTATGATATAAAAGATTTGTAAATATTGTGTTTTTTTTTGTTTTTTTTTGGCTGTAAAAGCGTAATATGTTTACGTTTAAATGTTGCCAATACGTCCATGTTGTATCTTTCACCATTTATCCAAACGTACAAAAAAGTATGTTTTGTGTCTGTAAAAGGTATGTATTAATACTTATATAACAATGAGCCCATTCAATAAGTGCCTTAATTATTGGCTTATTCTCATCAATAAACTTAAATATCTCTCAATAAGTTCCATAATTAATGTGGATATACCTTTCACTTTGCGGGTCAAATTGTCTTTATACTATTTTAGCAATTTATAAATGCAAAACCATCAGTAATTAAACATAATTACTAGCTTATTGTTCAGTTAACTTAATAGAATGGCAGAAATATAATTACATCACTACACAAAAATAATATATGGCTTATTAAGTTGTAGATAATGACTAAAAGACGTTTATTGTACATTCAGTTAATCATTAATTACTAGGTTAAACTTTTTGTTTATTCAAATGTTTAATAATTTGTAAATAATGGCTAATATGCCCTACTATATGTTAAGTTAATCATTAATTACTATTGTGTCCATGCTTAACTAATGCATAATTGTGAACAAGTAAATCATTAATTACTAGTTTATCTATGCTTAACTAATGCATAATTCAGGACCCTTAAAATGTAAAGTTAATCATTAATTACTAGTGTGTTCATTCTTAACTAATGCTTAATTGTGAACAAGTTAATCATTAATTAATGCTTAATCATGCATTATTCTGGACCCTTACCAAAAATTCTTACTGACCCCAAACCTTTGAACGGTAATGTATAATGTTACAAGAGCTTTCTATTGCAGATAAATGCCTTTCTTTTTAACTTTCTATTCATCAAAGAATCCTGAAAACAAATTGTACACAACTGTTTTCAACATAGATAATAATAATAAATGTTTTTTGAGCACCAAATCAGAATATTAGAATGATTTCTGAAGGATCATGTGACACTGAAGACTGGAGTAATGATACTGAAAATTCAGCTTTGATCACAGGAATAAATTACATTTTAAAATATATTTAAATGTTAGAGCGCTGCCCACAAGGCTATTGTCTGATCACTCTTAATACTCCCATGCAAAGCCTTCTGATTCTTGTATTAGAAAACTACACTATCGCTCTTAATACTCCCATGCAAACGTGTAGCGTATTTAATTCACATTTTCTATGGTTTTCAAAGATTCAGTGTGGCTTTACAACACGCTCGGCACAGGAAACTCGAAAGAACAATCTTTAATTACTCAGAATATACAGGAGAATAAACAAGGATGCTACACATTAACATTGACAAGACCAAACGATGAACAGAAAGAACTCAGGGTCTAATTTTACAGTAACGTACCAGCTGACTGAGTTTTCCTGTATAGTTTACACCATTAGTTCAGAGATTTTTGTCCTTGAGAAAAATGAACATGTACTATACAAAATATATCCAAATGAATCAATATTGAATAAAACTGAATCTATATCAAATCGCAAGTTTATGAATAGAAATTGCATAGTGAAATTTGTGTCAATGCCAAGGAGGAGGACAGAAAACCTGAAGGAGATTGGTCTATTCAGTTGGTTTGAAGTTCATTAAAAGGACATTTTCAAAAGCTGAAGTGATTTTCTTGTTTTATTTATTAGTTAGAATAGGTATAACTCAATATTTTAACTAACTGCAAAAGCTGAATAATCAATCAAAGTCATTTAATCAAACCTAGTTGATTAATTGTTCTAACAATTGTTAGATTAATCGATTATCAAAATAATTATTTCTTGCAACCCTATAGTTATAATATTTACAGT
Organism: Mylopharyngodon piceus; assembly: GCA_039654765.1. Lineage (NCBI taxonomy): Eukaryota > Metazoa > Chordata > Actinopteri > Cypriniformes > Xenocyprididae > Mylopharyngodon > Mylopharyngodon piceus. The sequence continues at coordinate 107,244 of JBCHWC010000114.1, forward strand.
AATATTTACAGCACATCAGGAAGCCTCAGGAGCTGATACTCACCGGTTAGGCTAAGGGATTTGCAGAGATCCCAAAGGTTGTCATGTTAGCTGTTATGCTAGCCACAGGCCATGCTTAACCATATAGTCACCTTGTTAAATTAATAAATAACCACAAGTTGCAAATGGAGAGCACTTACGAAGAGTAGAGATGTGTGCCATCCAGCAGAGAGCAGTTGTAGCGGTATAAAATCAGGTCATTTGCAGCACTTGTCAGGTTGCAGTCAGCTGGTTTGTAGGTCACTTTGATGTCCACTTGGTCTTTAGGGTTGTGAAAGTCAATGATGTGCAGGTCAAAAATGAGCACGGCAGATCCTGGGATCAGCTCACCTGAGAACATTTTTACGAAGAACAGAGCAGATGAGAAAAAATCTGTGTCACATTGAATATGCAGTATTCTACCATCAGTCTCATTCTACTTAAAAAAAAAAAAAAAAAAAAAAAGAAAAAGAAAAAAGAAATCCAAATTGAGGAATTGTATAATGTTAAATAGATTAAATATGTCAATTGTTTGAATATAATATAGCCTACTATGCCATATAATGGAGATTAACAAAAATAAAATGCCAAAATACAAGATACTTTCAGAAGGCCTCGTACACACACATATGGGAACACTATGAAGTATTGAACGTATCAAGTTAGAGAAATATCTCTACACCTGTTTCACACATACTCCGTTTGCAGTGCGTATGCGGTGCATTTTTTTCTTCTTTTTTTCTTTTCTGTACCCAGCCATGTTAACAGGTTAGAGCTTTAACACTGCGCACGGATGCAGTCTGACAATGCATTCCAGGAGCGGTGCGTCTGCAGCAGTACAATGATCATTTCCACACCGAGTCTATTTTTGCTGTGGCTGCACTTTGCTGAATTAAAGCGACAGCACATTGTTCGCATTAAAATAATCATGTATTGACATGAAAAATCTAGTAATTTCATCATAGATGCATATAATTTAATATGTACTCTATACTAAAATCTACTAAGTTTGAAAGTCAACACGTGGCTTTTTGCATCGGGTAAAGCAAGGAAAACGTCTCGGTTACGACTGTAACCTAGGTTCCCTGAAGAGGGAATGAGATGCTGCATCGAGAATGGCACTGTGGGAATGCTTTGCGTGATTGCATCATGAAGCACATGTAAAATCAGTCCAATGATGTGATGAGACGTCAGAAGCGGGTGACGTCACGACCAGGAAACTATAAAGCATCCTCAAACAGTGTAGCGCTAGCTTCAAAAGTCTGAAGTAAGTCGCTGACAGGCATGCCGGACGTATGGCAGGGCGACGCAGCGTCTCGTTCCCTCTTAAGAGAACCTAGGTTACAGTCGTAACCGAGATGTTCCCTTTCAAGGGAACTCACGCTGCGTCGAGAATGATGAATGAGAATGAGAATGATGGGAACGTTTATACCCATCTATATCTGCTCCACCACCTTGTGGTGGAGCCTCCATTCCCCGGGCCTCAGCCCCTGCTCAACAGGATGTCTGCTCCCTGATTTTGGCACCCAGGGATGTAAACTGCTCTAAGTGAAAGCAGTTTTCCCTGAGACCACAGGAGGATTTTGATACGCTAGTTTGCAAAGTGAACGTGAGCGCAAACCCCACTGGTGAGTTATGTAGGCGACCACCGATGTGTTGTCTGACCCGACAAGTACATGGTGGCCCCTGAGGTCTGGGAGGAAATTCTTGAGAGCAAGAAAAACAGCCAACATTTCCAGGCGATTGATATGCCAGGCCATGGGAGGTCCCCTCCACAGACCCTGAGTTGAGCGACCATCTAGGTTCGCTACCCAACCCATGAGGGAAGCATCCTTTGTTGTTTTGCGACGACAAGGAGCACAGGACCTTGGGATAGGAACCAGGGCAACCAGGGCACGTAAGCTTTGCCGTGTAACCATCAAATCCAATAATCTCTGAAACTGTTTTACAGTGAGTGACGTGCCTAGCTTTATTCGGTTTACAGCTGATAGGATTGAATCAATGCAGAGATGTGAGAGATGTGCATGCATCGCACCAAATCCCATACCACACCTAGAAAAGTGGTCCTCTGTGCTGGAAAAATTATACTTTTTTTGGCGTTTAACCTCAACCCCAACATTTTCATGTGAGCAAGAACGACATCTCAAAGCCAAACCGATAACTGATGTGAATTACCTAAAATCAACCAATCGTTGATGTAGTTCAAAATGCGAATGCCCTGAAGATGCAATGGTGCCAGTGCTTGTTTGCCATGCATTTGGTGAAAGCTAGACCGAATGAAAGAACCCGATATTGGTACACTTCGCCCCCGAAAGCAAACCTCAGGAACTTCCTGTGTTGTGGAAGGATGGATACATGGAAGTATGCGTCCTTGAGATCTATCGTGACAAACCAGTCCTCAGATCTGATCTGTGACACGATTTGTCTCAAGGTTAACATTTTGAACTTGAGCTGCATGACTGACTGATTCAGATGACGCAGATCCAAAATGAGACGCAACCCCCCATTCTTCTTTGGAACCGGTTTCTCTGTCTAGAGGAAGTACACGTTCTATAGTTCCCTTCTTTAACAAAGTTTTTACCTCTTGTTCCATAACCAGAGCCTGCTCGGGGCCCACCAATGTGGGCAGGACCCCCATAAATCTGGGCAGGTGAGACCCGAACTGAATAGTGTAACCCTTTTCGATTGTGCGCAGGACCCTACAAGATATATTTGCCAGTAGTTTCCATGCTGTCAGATATTTTACTAAAGGAACTAGTCTCTTGAGACTGGCCTCTGGTGATTTTTGAGCAACCAATCCGATGCCCTGAAGCAGCGAACCGGCAGGGGACAACCAAATTAGTCGCTTTGAGACCCTACGTTTCAGGGCGGACCAGTCTCCAGCGAGTGTATATCCCAGCGTTCGCCCTGAAACGTAGGGTCTCAAAGTGACCAATTTGGTTGTCCCCTGCCGGTTCGCTGCTTCAGGGCATCGCGAGGTAACGGGGTTGGCAGAACGGCACCGAAGGGAGATGGGCACCGTATAATGAGGTGTTAACCACTTCCCTTCAGAGGGGACTACCCTCAGACGCCTGGCGCCACTGGCATCAGGACCTCTTTCCCGCAGCCTTCTTGGCGATATTGACGGTCCTCAGATCCATCTTATCTTTTGAAGGCTGCAGTTGAGAGTGCCTCCCCGGGGGTGTGCTCGGGAAGCAACGCTCTGTTTTTGTGTGGCATGGTGTGAGGAGCTGGCTTTAGATGTTTGGGGCTGCTCCCACTCAGCAGCCCCTGAGACTTGAGAGCGGCGGAGGAGGAGCGTCTGAAACGCATCCACTTGTTGATTGGCCTCCTGAAACCTCTCAACGACTGTGGTGACAGTGTCCATAAGGAAATTCTTGTCTTTTTCTTTAATAGCGCTCAGATTCAACCAAAGATGTCTCTCCATAGCTACCAGGGCTGCCATAGCACGACCAATTGATCTGGCCGTCTCCTTGGTAGCCTGGAGAGAAAGATCTGTGGCCCGACGCAATTCCCCCGCCCTCATCAAGGTCTCCTAATAAATCTGCCTAGTAGGCTTGCAGTACGCCCATAGTGTGTAAGCATGCTGCAGCCTGACCCAACACTGCATAAGCATTGCCCATCAAAGCTGATGTTGCTCTAACTGGCTTGGTGGGCAATGTCGGGGTCTTTAGAGATGATGCGGACTGAGGGGAGAGATAGCTGGCTAGTGTCTCTTCCACCTTAGGCATCGCCCCATAATCATGCTCTTTATGGTCCACTATCGAGGAATAGTGTTATGTTTGTGCACTATGAACTCGATAGGAGACCAGTTTCTTCCACGATCTCCACACTGAGGCCCCGATGAGGAGGTTGCGCTCGCGAGGGCAGGAAGTGTTCATCAAGTTTACTTTTGGGGTGAACGTCCTGCTTCTCAGCTGGCCATTCAATATTTAACCTGGCAACAGCGTGAGTCACAACCTCCACCAGCTCCTCATATACAAGAGAGTGAGATGGCGAGTCCTCAATCTCTCCTGCTTCGATGCTTTCAACATCCAATTCCTCAGAGCTGGATATATGAAGCATCGGCGCATACCACAGGGCAGAAGAAACCGCAAAGCGTGCTTCCGAACCCTGAAAAAAGTTGCTGGATCTAGCAGGTGTGGGCAGAGATAAGGCAGAGTCTGTCTCTAACCCGTCTGCTAAATCCATCTGAGATCCCCATGATCTAAATCGCCACTGTGCCTCATCAGCAGTGGGACCAGAACCATGGGGAACGCGAGCCTGAGCAGCCTCTTCAAAGAGCGCCAGGCAGGAGCACTGACTGTGCATGCTCCGCTCCCAAACAAACAAGACATAGATCGTGTGTATCCCCAACTGTGATGTAGCGTTGGAAGGGAGGAACACACAATCTAAACTGCTGCTTGCTCGCCATTTTATATATATATATTTATATATATGCTAATGAACTGAGACAAACAACACCAAATAAGACAAAAGATTCACAGAGAGCGCTTATTGAAGACACAGAAGCTAGCGCTACACTGTTTGAGCATGCTTTATAGTTTCCTGGTTGTGATGTCACCCGCTTCTGATGTCTCAATTGGACTGATTTCACATGTGCTTCATGATGCAATCATGCAGAGCGTTCCCACAGCATTATTCTTGATGCAGCACGAGTTCCCTTGAAAGGAAACATCACCTTACCTCGCATTTAGATAAACAAGGAGACATAATGTATAGCACTCGTCTCTGCATGAGGTGGAAAAACAAAAGTTCTTTATGACCTGCAGGATTTCTTGTATAAAGATTTAAAAGTGAAAGAAAAGATGAGATTCAGTTGTTTTCGTCTATTATAAGTTTTAATTGAAAATGTTTGTGATTTTAACATTTAGCTATGTTTAAATGTTTTGACACCTGCTTTAGCAATGTAATATATAAATCTAAAGTATTACTTTATTTAAATATAAAGTAATGAATTGAATAAAACTTTGTTTAAATGTAGTGCATTTAAACGTGACATCTATGAAAGAGTGTAGCCTATGTACAAAGAGAATTGCAATGCTGACAATTCTACACTGCAAATGTGGCATATTTGAAAGCACGATAGAGTGTGCTGCTCCTGCATTGCATACGTACTGCAACACGCACCAGACACTGCAACACGCAACACTACAACATGCATACGTACTGCAACACGCACCTGATCCATTTTCTCCATAGGCCAGATGAGGCGGCACAGTGACTCGTCTCCACTCACCCACACATACCCCCTGCAGGGCTTTGTCCATGCCAGCAATCACATAACCCATGCCAATAAATGTGTTGTAAGTGCTGTTTCGAGAATAACTAGGGATGTAAAAAAAAAAAAAAAACATCTAAATGCTCAGCATTTTGCTGACAGCACTTCACCATAAACGTGCAATAATCCTTGTTATGTGAAAATATTTATTTTCCAGATGAAAGACTCACCTGGAATCGAAGACAGTGCCATCTTGAAATGTTCCATTATAATGGTAGCGTATGAAATCTCCCACCACTGCCTTTCTCCTACATGGCTGTGGAATCTTTTGAACCTCCACGTTCACATCATCCTTCACATTAAACACGTCCACCAGTAATACATCAAAAATTACAGTTGCATATGGAGGGATCTTTGTACCTAAAGATAAAGTTCCATCAGACTATGCTTCAAACAAATCATATTTAAACAAAACCAGGATCTCGTAAAACACAGTGGATATAAAAAGTCTACACATTCGTTAAAAAAGCTGTTGCTTTTTGTTTGTTTGTTTGTTTGTTTTGTTTTTTTGGAATGTAAAAAATTAAACAAAGATAAATCATATCAGCACCTTTAATGTGAAAATTACAACCTATGCACTGCCACTGAAAACCAGGGACCAGAAGAACCAGGGTGGAAATGAAGGTGGGAGGAGCCAGGGCTTAGACAGGAGGAGCAGGAGGATGACCAAGAGCCATGACAGGTGGAAGGTCCTCGTTGGAGCCGATGGAGGGAGGAGCCTTGGTGGAGCCTTGGTGGGAAGACCAAGCAGATCCAGTGAGACGACTGAATGAGGTGTAGCCGGTAGAGCTGGATACCCAGGTAGAGCCGAAGAGCCAAAGAGACTGGACAACACCAAAGGTCCTGAAGGCCAAGGTGATGAGGGAAGGGGTGGAGGGACAAGGTGCAGCCAAATGCCCAGAAGTCTGTGGCGTAGGCAGAGCAACGACTGACCAAGGCAGAACCAGAGGGACGAGGAAACCCGGTGAAGCCGTGAGGACAACGGTCCCTGGTGAAGCCGTGAGGACAACGGTCCCAGGTGGAGCCGAGGGGGCGAGGAGCCAAGGTGAAGCTGACTAGTCGATGGCCCAAGGTGGAGCTGGAGACCGGAAGACCCTAGGCAGATTCATTCAGCAAAGTGGAGCAAACAGAGAAGGAGCAAAGGAACTAAAGGGGGACAGTGGAGGCGGGGCAGAAGAACTGGATGGTTTTGACAGTGGAGGAGCCTTGGAGGAGACTTAGAACTGGGCAATTAAGACTTGTTGCTGGGCTTAACCAGGGATGACTTGGACGACTTGGACTTATCCAGCGATGAATTGGAGCTAGACTTAACCAGCCTAGATGCAGAAGAATTGGAGCTGGACAGAACCAGTAGGAGGGCGGGAGACTTTGGGAAAAAAGCTCTTCACACATTTTATAGAGATCTGGCACAGCTCACCCTCAGCAGAGCGGGGCTCCATCCCCACTACTCCCCACTACATCCCCGTACTTTATTAAAATGCCCTCTTCACAGAACAATGTTGCCAGTTCATGCACCATGTCAGACTCATTGTTAAGCTCAGGTTACGGAGCAATGTTTGGCTCATGCATCGGCTCTGGCACTGGCATCAAGGCTGGCTTAGTGTCTGTGGTGGGCTCAGGCTCTAAGTCCATGATGGGCATGGCTAAGGTGTGGCGTGTCTCTGGGTCTGGAGTGGGGCTGGTAATGTCCTCTTTAATGGGGCAGACAGTGAATGGTGATCCACAATTCACCAGGATCCACTTCACAAATGCTGCAAAAGTCATGAACGTGACACTTAGTTGAAGCACCCTTTGATTTTATTACAGCACTTAGTCTGTTTAACCAATAAATTTGTAGCCTGATAGGAGTCTATCTGCTTGACATATGTTGACTTGGAATATTTTCCCACTCTTATTTGCTAAAACATTCCAGATCTGTCAAACTACGAGGTCATCTCCTGTGCACGTCCCTTTTCAGTCTCCCTACAGATTTCTATAGGATTCAGGTCTGGGCTCTGGCAGGGCCACTCCAAAAAAATTCATCTTCCTCTGCTGAAGCCATTTTTTTTTTTGTAGATTTAGATGTGTGTTTTGGATCATTTTCGCTTCTATTTGTAAGCTTCTCTGACAACGTACATGACAAGCTGCTTCTTCTTCGGCTTTTGCCTTGAGACTCAACATGACCTGCATGGCCTGCTAGTGGTCTGCATGCACGTCGACGCGGACAATGACACAGAAGTATAAATGAAAACAGACGCATAGCCTACGGCGCCGAGGCTCTGGCATAGGTCCGATGCAGAAGTATAAATCACTTTAGCCCTCACCTGAGTGATACCTTTTAACAATGAGATCCTGTTGATGCTTTGTAAGCTTTTTGTGGTCCATGGCTCTTGTAATAGCATGCAGCCAAGAAGATCTTACAAGAACAGCTGAAATTTATTCAAAGTATAAATGACTTCAGGTGATGAAAAGTGTGTACTATTTCATATGAGCTTGATAATCAGTTAATTCTGAAAACAGACCCAAACCCAAAAAAACCCAAAGAAGTTATTTCATTTTTTATATCACAAAATCTGCTGTTTTAGGGGTGAGTAGACTTTTTATATCCATTCTATAAAAATATTATACTTGTCAAAAATTTGGTCATATATACTTATACTTTATTATTATGCATTATGAATTGTACAGCTGTACGATAAATGTATAATAAGGTACGTATAAGAAATTAGTCAAGATTAATCAATATAAATCATATAAATCATGAAAGCTCTAATTATACCATATCCTTTGTCATCATAAGCCAGAAATGGTGGGATAATAACTGATCGCCTCTCCCCAACACACATGCCCAAAATGCCTTCCTCCATGCCTTTGATGAGACTGCCCTCCCCCACATATGTGTTGTATGTTGAGTTTTGAAGATGGCTGTGATAAGAATTTACAGACATTATAAAAGCCACAATATATTAGTATTCATAATTGCATACATATAATAATTACATACATACAGTGGCCCCAACATGTATTTGAACAATTTAAGCCACAATTAAAAATGTATAAAGGTTTTTGCATTATTTTTCAAAATATCAAAACAAGTGACATACTGGCATTTGTTTAAAAAAAATAGCACAAGTATACTTTTGAATCAAAACATTATAGAAAATTAAGTTTGTAAGGTTTAAAAAAAATGAACCCAAAGTACTACCCCCAAAAAATAGATAATACAGAACAGCAGCCAGAGTAAGGTTAGTATAAAGCCCCCCAAAGAACTGTGGAGTGCAAGGCTGTGGGTATAGTGCTCATGGGATAGTGGAATAGAGGGCTCGCACAGTAATCCGACGGGAGCTGACAGTAATGGTCTCCGACGTTGCTCACAGCATTGGATAGGCAAGCTCAGCAAGCAATCAAATGGGGATGCTCACAATGAGGGGTGTAAGACTGAGGGTATGGTACTCGTGGGATAGTTCTTCACCACTCGACCGGGAGAGCTTGTGCAGCGATCCGATGGGAGCTGATAGTATTAGTCTGAAATGTAGTTCACAGCACCAGATGGGAGTCAAACGGGGATGCGCACTGTGCTCAGACAGGAGGGGTCGTTCAGCTTTTTAAAGGGGCCGACCTGCTGGACGGGCGTGAATTGGCACAGTGAAAACAGCCTCCGAATGGGGAGGCCACGCTGCGACGCAATCGGGAGCGCCCAGTGGTACATTAGAAAGAGCGAGCTCTCACTGCGATTTGAATGGGAGGGTCCTGACCGTAACAGGTGGGCCCAAACAGCATTCACATGGGGGAGTCCGCATTTGATGTTACGATACTTTGGTGTTGGAGGATGGGTTGCATTAGAATGTACATGTACATGTCCATATAAAGTTTTGACAAAACAAAGTTTTATAAAATGATAAACTTCACATTTCAGCCTTTAAATAATTTTTATGAAAAGGATGAGTCAAAGTGATAAAAAATTATGGGTGTTTTATCTGCCCCATAAACAACAGGCTACCTTATTATCTGAATTTTTGAGATTTTCAGAATGCACATTAGCTTATTTTCCATCTACCTATTAAAATGTTCACATTCATCTGAACAAAAACGGTATAAAGGCTGAATGAAAATGTAAATCCACTCTCTGGCAGTAGGTAGCACCTATGGAACAGCAGAAATACAGCTGTTTTCCCAGTAACCTCTGTAAACAAAGCAGCTCTGAGCTTATAAACACAACTTTATTAAGCATTAAACAGAGGGAAGATGAAAAGCTAATGTCATTGTATCTTTTCTGAGACAGTAAACAAAACCTACGCTGCATGATGTGCCTGCGTGAGACTGTTGCTAACTTTGCTTAATGCTGAACAGTATTTACTATGAGTTTTTCAAATTGCGATAATCAAATACGGTTTTAACAACTAGTAAACATCCCTAGACCTGATGTAGCTTTGAAAGACTTCTGATGACCAGAAACTGAGGGATTGGATTTGCTGCTGTGAGAGACCCTTTTGAGCAGCAGTGGTTGCTGCTCCTATGTGAAATGAGTTGCTGGAGAAATTATCTGCTGGGATGTCAGATTGGATAAGAACTAATTTAAGGTGTTTTTGAAACCAGAATCTTGATGCTGGGATTCTGCTGTCATCGACGAATAGCAGGTCGAATAGTGATTTAACCTGAGAGCCTTTGAATTACAGGCAAGATAAGAGAGAATAGTACAGTTGAATGGGGGTTGGGAGGTTGAAAATGTAAACAATGTTTTGGCTTGGTACAGTATGTCTTTGTTTAATGAAAAAAAGGAAGTGGTTTAATTGTCTAATACCAGCAAATCTGAAATTGTAGGATGGACTTTTGAGTTAATACTGGAGTTGATAGTGAGTTCGGAGCAGCAAAGAAAACCGAAGAAAGCTAAAATGAACATTCCGTCGATTGCACAGGAAGTGTTGATGGAATGGTAGCCTAGGCAGAGAGTGGAGATATGTTTGGTAAGTCTATGGTTAAGGGTTACCTGGTGTCTGGGCGGGTTGGGTTCTTTGGATACCTTGAATGAGGAGGGAAGTCTGAGGTTTGCTTATTGCGGGAGAGGGTTTGCTGTAAATTAATTTATGAAAAAAATTGGATTCTGCTCAGAAAAACTTTGATGGATCTGGCTTGGAGGCCTTTGCCACTATTAAGATAAGAAATTAATGACGTGACAGATAAAATGGAAAAATCGGGAAATGGGAGGTTGTAGATGAGGTGAAATTATTTACAATTCTGTCTAGTAGGTTTAGGGTTCTTGGCAAGGCAGCTTGTAGGATGGAATTGAGGGAGAAGTGGTTTTACCAGGTGATTTAAGTCAAGTCACCTTTATTTTTACAGTGCTTTTTACAATGCAGATTGTGTCAAAGCAGCTTTACAGTGATAAATGGCAAATCATTTTGGCTGCACAGCAGCTCTAGAAGAAAATGGTGTCATTGTCCAGTTTAAGTAAGTTCAGTATTGATTCATTCCTTTGTATTTAAAGTAATGTTTGGATGTGTGCCACTGGCTGTCATGTTGATGAGGCCTTCACAGGGGATGGTCTAGTTGACAATCTCTGTTGACACTTCAGGGATGCATCGTGGTCGTGTCTAGGTGCAGGTCCTCCATCTGATCTGGATACAGCCCGGATCCAACTGACTACGATAGACCTCGGGATAAACAGAGAGACTAATATTAGCGTAGACGCCATTCTTCTTCTGATGTAACGAGTACATCGGGTGTTATAGGAAGTGTCCTGGTTCCGGCTGACCTAATTTATGCAGCCTAACAATCCTTTAACAAATGTGAAAATATAAATTGATAATGTGTTATGTGTATACCAAGTTAAAGAGATGCATTTTTAGTCTAGATTTAAACTAACAGAATGTGTCTGCTTCCCGAGCAATGCTAGGAAGATTGTTCCAAAGTTTAGGTGCCAAATAGGAGAAGGATCTACCGCCTGTGGTTGATTTTAATATTCTAGGTATTATCAGAATTCTGAGATCACAATAGACGTGTAGGACAGTAATGCTTTAAGAGCTCGCTCAAGTACTGGGGAGCTAAACCATTTAGTGCTTTGTAAGTAATTAGCAAGATTTTGAAATCTATATAGCCAATGCAGTGTTGACAGAACCGGGCTAATATGGTCATACTGTCACAGTTCTGTTAGTTTGGACTCTGTGTTTCTCACCACCTTCTGTCTGAGTTAGTAGTTCGTTGTCTTGGTTACTCATTATGTTCAGCTGTGCACTCATTATCTCCCTCGTTATCACATGTACTTAAGTTCAGTTCTGTTTGTGTTGCATTGTTTGGTTTCGTCTATGTTGCATGTGGTGTACCTGTTCCTGCCTTTGTTGTACCTGTGAATTATCTAGTAAAGAATCTATTTGAACTTAATCCGTCTTTATCGTGTTATCTACACCACCTGCACTATGTGACAGAAGACCGAACCAAAAACAGAAAGTGAATTTATGGCAGCAAAATCTTTTGTTTCATGTATTTTTTTGGTATCCTTTGGATCCGATTTCACCATGGATTACGTCACTAGCCCCACTCCAAACCCAGTGCCCAGCCAGAAACCCACAGACGGCAAGATGAGACAGCTAGAACCCACCGCAGATGGAGTGAATGACTCAGCCGCATTGATGGAGCCTGCGCTAGGAGGAGCGATCAAGCTTGACATCACACCGGAGCCTGAGGGGAACGCATCTGACGAGGGGTATGAGTCGGCTGTCCCATCTTGCGCCGAGGACGAGCTTCCTGCTCAAGGCTCCTCCCTGGCTTCAACCACCATCACCACCCTGGATTCTTCTGTTCCAACTCCTCCCGGTCAGCCGTTCACCTCCAGAGCCACCTCCTGTACCATCTGCATGTTTCTGCCTTAAGGGAGGGGGCGTTCTGTCACGGTTCTGTTAGTTTGGACTCTGTGTTTCTCACCACCTTCTGCCTTAGTTAGTTTGTTTTCTTGATTACTCACTATGTTCAGCTGTGCATTCATTATCTCCCTCGTTATCACATGTACTTAAGTTCAGTTCTGTTTGTGTTGTATTGTTCGGTCTCATCTATGTTGCATTGGTGTACCTGTTCCTGCCTTTGTTGTACCTGTGAATTATAAAGCTAAGCTATCATAAGTCTGATAGGATCGCAACATTCAAAGTATTTATTCCAGTTCCATCCAGTTGAGGATCGTATTCATCACGCCGGTATGGACGGTTTGTTGAGGAGCTGTGCCACTGGCTGTCGTGTCGATGAGGCCTTCACAATGGATGATCTAGTTGATTCAATCTCTGCTGATACTTCAGGGCTGCGTTGTGGTCGTGTCAAGGCGACTGGAACTGAGTAGGCTCTCTTTCCCTCCTCTTGAGCATCAGGATATGCTCTGATGAGCACACCCAAACAGACTCCCCGTGATAAGGGTCTACTGGAAGCTATGACATTGCATAGCCTGACAGGGATCCTCTGTCCCATGTTAATCATAATACTGCCTGAAGACACTCTATCAGCCAGGCTAACAGGCTCTGGAACAGCAGGGAGTTCTGGTTTCGGGTCATCTACCACACCCCAAACTAGACATTCACACTCTGGTGGCACAGTGACATCACTCTCTAACATCACTCTCAAAATGGCGTAGTCTGGCCCCTTGCCTTCAGATATATAGGCTGGGATGAGTTCAGAGCCCATGAAAACTTTACCAGAAGCATGTATGGTGAACTCAGCAGCTTTTAGGAAATCTAAGCCCAGGAGCAGGGCATCCCAAATTGGTGCAATGCAAACTGTCCACTCCAACACTTTTGTGCCAATTCTGAATTCCACTTTCACTCCGCCTTTTGATCGAATGGATGAGCGCCACCTATGGCTGACCCTGGCCGATATGAGGGAGACCGATAAATATCGGTTCCTGGACTCCCCCGTATCTCAGGTCGGCCTATTCGGCGACACGGTAGAGAGCTTTGCCCAGCAGTTCTCTGCCGCCCAGAAGCAGACTGAGGCCATCAAACATGTCCTGCCCCGGCGGTCCGCTGCTGCTTCCACCCCGCCGCCGGCTGCACAGCCTCAGTCTGCTCGTCGCCGAGGGCGCCCGCCTGCGTCGTCCTCCGCCCCTGCTAAGTCGGCGAAGCAGCAGCCTACACCCGCCAAACAGCAGGGAGCCGGTCGCGGACGCGGCGCCAAGCCAGGTGGCAAGAAATCGAGGAAGTCTCGGTCCTGAGACGGGCGACCTGGAGGGGAAGGTTTCTGCTCTTCGGGAGAGGATTCCAGCGTCTCTCCCACCCCCGGAGGAGGGCCGGGGGGAATTTGTGTCTCTGTCTGTCCTGCCGCTGGCTCTCCGGAGTCCAGCGGTACCCACTTCTACACAAAAAGAGCAGTTTCCCAATCCTCCAGGTCACAAGAGGGCGCGGCTGTCAGTGTGTGAGGCCCTGCCTTGCCACTCTCAGCCCCCTCTCACATCGCCAGCAGGTCCCAGTGTGATGGTCGAGGCCGCCTCCCAGCCGTCTCCCATACACACTGTCACCTCGCGGAGTCTGACCCCACTTCGGGCCGCTATGCTGTCCGAGTCCGGTCCCAGCACTCTGCTTCGCTGCCCCACCCGCGGTACGTCTGTGGTGCTTTTGGTCCCGCTGGCTCGGTGTCTGGAAGCCTGGATAGCGCTCCCCAGCCCGTCCCGCTGGCTCATTCGCACTATCAGACTCGGCTATGCGATTCAGTTCGCCTGGCGTCCCCCGGTGTTCAGGGGTGTCCACTACACTCAGGTGTCACTAGACAACACACCTGTTCTCCGGGCGGAGATTGCTGTCCTCCTGGCGAAGGATGCAATTGAGCCGGTCCCTCCAGCCAATATGAAGTCCGGGTTTTACAGCCCCTACTTCATTGTACCCAAGAAGGGTGATGGGCTACGGCCAATCCTGGATCTGCGTGTCCTGAATCGGTCCCTTCACAGGCTGCCGTTCAAGATGCTTACGCAGAAGCGCATTTTCAAATGCATCCCCCCCAGGATTGGTTTGCAGCGATCGACCTGAAGGACGCGTACTTTCATGTCTCGATTCTGCCTCGTCACAGACCCTTTCTACGGTTTGCGTTCGAGGGTCGGGCATATCAGTACAAAGTCCTACCCTTCGGGCTGGCCCTGTCGCCCCGCATCTTTACGAAGGTTGCGGAGGTGGCCATTGTTCTGCACAAGGAACAGGGCGTTCGCATTCTCAACTACCTCGACGACTGGCTCATCCTGGCCAGCTCGCGAGAGCAGTTGTGCGAACACAGGGACATGGTGTTAGCTCACCTCAGCCAGTTGGGTCTTCGGGTCAACTGGGACAAGAGCAAACTCGCCCCCGGGCAGAGGATCTCTTATCTTGGTATGGAACTGGACTCGGTCACCCAGAAAGCACGCCTCACCGAGGAATTCGCACGGCGCCTCGCTGACAGATATCTGTAGAGCTGCGGGCTGGGCGACACCTAACACGTTCGCTAGATTCTATAGCCTTCGTGTAGAATCGGTATCTTCCTGTGTACTCACTTCCAGCAGCCGGTAGACGTGAAGAGCCCGTTCTAGTGTCGGCTTGCGATGCCATTCCCGCCCCCTGGGCCGGATACGTGCATCCATTACTCCAGTGAGTTCCCTGCTTGGCGAACCCTGTCGAGTTCCTCCGCCTCCCCTTTTGGCTCGGACATTGCGGAGTGTCTGATGCCAGGCCAAACGTCCGTCCCGACGTTGATGTTTGGCTGGGTGCCATATGTCGTGACCCCTCCACGTGAGTGGTCCCATATGTGTATTGTCCACGGTTAACTCCCCACGGTGAGCCCGTGTCTTTCCCTTAGCAGAGCCAGCTCTGCTGTCACCTGTCAGATGAGTTTCCCCCTATGCTAGGCTGGAGCCATCCCAGGGACTCCATATGCATACTGCCCACGGCCAGTCCATATGTGTTCTCTCCACATAAATTCCTCCCCTACTGGGTAGGTAGTGGTCTCCGCAGCGCCCCCTACGGGTTCGCTTCCCCAATGTTGTCTAGTTTACTACTTGGTTGGTATTTTGGAACAGCAGTAGACTCTCTCGGCGTAAGCACGCCTCCTTCTCCGCCCCACTGGTGCGCTGGGTGGCTAGAGCTTGCGCTGGGTGCTGGAAGGGGTCCATAACTGTGGCGTTTTATTTGGGATCCCAATTTGAAAGGGAACGTCTCGGTTACGTATGTATCACTCGTTCCCTGAAGGAGGGAACGGAGACGTACGTCCCGTCGCCACAGTTTCTGTACCCTCACTGCAGTGCAGACTAGGTTGTCTCCTCAGCGAAAAACAGAGTGCGATTGCATCTGCTTCCCTATTTATACTACCTGGCGGGGGCGGTGCACATTATGCAAATATTGCACGCCAATTTCATTGGCTTGTTTTAGTTCACTCGAAGCTGATAGGGCTCTCTAGCGATATCCCAATTCGTCGGTCACTACTGACGTACGTCTCCATTCCCTCCTTCAGGGAACATACGTAACCGAGACGTTTTGCAGTGATTAAAATGTCCATCGACTCACAAAGGATGTCCCAGCAGTTCATCACACACAATTCGCTGATGACTGTCAATCGCGCTCCGCTTCTGACACCACTTGTTGTGCTTTAGTCTTTCGTTTAACAGTGTCCGAGGAGGCGTGAAGAGAAGCACACAACAAAGCGAATCCGTTTCAGGAACTTTACTTAACTTATTAAACCACAGCTTTACAATAGCAGGGGTTTATGCTCTTGCCCAGAGCTGATGGGTTTATATACAACCATCCGCACCGAAGCCTGCGAGCATACTGACACCAAACGTAAAACAAACAGTGAACTAAACCCCGCGTGATGACGTAGCCACATCTGATTGGCTAATACAGAACTTATTATGAATACATGAAATAACTGTAACACAAACAACTTATTTTAATTAACTAACACTATAACACTACCTTATATGTCAGATACTTATTTTTTTCTATATCTATATTTGTCCATTTTTTTTTTTTTTTGCTTATGTCTTATGTACTTGTTTGCCTAAATAATAAAAAAATAAAAAATAAAATAATAATAATAATAATAATATCCAAAGCTTAAAGCCTAAAGAATTGCCTACGTGCACGTCTAAATGTTTAAAGCCCAGGATACATTGCACGATTTTAGCAATCCTGTAAGATCATTACTTTATCACACTGTGCGACATGGATCTATTAAACTTGGGTACGACATGCATGTAGACTGTACGATAACGACACCTATTGACTCGTAGGCTATGATGCAAGTTTCTATAGAAGTATAAAACGTCATCAGCATGCGCTAGTGGTAAACAAAACACCATGTTGAATCACACTTTGACAGTTGTAGTTTTTATGTGCGCTGGGAAAAAAGGAAGCGGCGAAAGAAGAAGGGAAAAGAGCTTGAGGTAAATTTTAGCACCGTGTCGCATTGATTTCATATCGCATTTTTATTGGCTGGTCAGTAGACGTAGATCGTAGCAGCAAACACACTATGCGATGATCATGCTGAATTTCTGACACTGTCAGAAAATTATCGTAGGCCATCTTTGGTCGCAAGACCGGGAAAACAGCCGTCTTTGAACCTCTCTCACTGTACGACATAGGACCACCGATTAAGAGCCACGATCACAGAAATCGCCACGATTGTTTCACGATGACAATCTTTCGTCTGGGACAGCCAAAAATCGTGCAGTGTATCCTGGGCTTAACATGGTGCTGTAAACTGACCTGCTGCAACTGATGCTGATGCTAATATGTCGTTAATCTGTTGTAATCACCTCAGGAGTCACGGTCGAGGGGAAGGAAAATTGAAAATTTAATGGCTTTTTTTATTTACATGGTTTTTGTTTTTAATTTAACTACTATTTTTAGTACTTTGTTACAATTATTGATAAAATATTCTATTTCTAATCGTTTAAAAAAAAAAAATTGTGATTTCTGGAAATCATCTCGCGACCCCTCTCTCTCTGTCTCGCGACCCCCACTTTGGGAACCACTGGACTAGACAAACTGTCTCTTCTGCAGGATTGTTTAGTCTCCATTAACAAATGGATGGCAGACAATTTTCTGCAACGTAATGCAGATAAAACTGAGGTGATGATTATTGTCCCAGACAACATTACCCCTAAGATTAGGCAGGTCATTGGTGGTCTATCATCCTGTCACTCACGCTCTGTTGAAGATCAAATACGAACACGAAGATGAAGAGAGAAGACAATCTTTAATAAATCCAAAGGTAAATCCAAACAAGAGCTTAACACACACGTATACACGGACGATACCTGACCATGATGAACAGAAACAAGGGAATTTAAATACAAGTGCAAATGAGGTGATGATGACATACAGCTGACAGTGATGACTAAATCAAAAACCATGACAACGACCTAGTGGCGGGAAATGGTGCAGGCAGGAAAACAAAGTCCAAAACAGAGTGAAACTGTGACACATCCTCTGACTGCGGTGACATAAGAAATTTGGGTGTCATTTTCGACAGATCAATGTGTTTTAACAGTCATGTAAAGTCTGTAGTTCATTCCTGTTTTTCCCATCTCAGGAACATTGCTAAGATTAGATCTATGGTTTCAAAAAAAGAAATGGAGATTCTTGTTCATGCTTTTATTTCTTCACGGTTGGACTATTGTAATGTTCTGTACACTTGTTTGAACAAATCTTCTATGAATAGATTACAAATTGTACAGAATGCAGCTGCTAGGCTTTTGACTATGTCCAGCAGGAGGTCACATATTACTACTGTGCTTAAGGCCCTTCATTGGCTTCCTTTCAATTTTAGAGTGCATTTCAAAATTTTAGTTATTACTTACAGGGCCTTGCATGGTCAAGCACCCTCTTACATCCAGGTTCTATTGCATGCACACACCCCTGGTCAGTCTCTGAGGTCTTTAGGCCAAGACCTTCTAGCTATTCCCAGAACACGTCTTAAGACAAGAGGTGATCGTGCCTTCTGTGTAGTAGCTTCAAGGCTCTGGAACTCTCTTCCTTTAACGTTGAGAACTATGGGTTCTGTGGAATCTTTTAAAAAACATCTAAAGACACATCTTTTGGACAAGCTTTTAATTAACAATGTGGTTTGCCTTTTATTAAATTTATATTGATGGTATTTGTATAGTATATTAATGTATATTTATTTTATTTGTTTTGATGTTATTTTTATTGTAAAGCACTTTGTGACCCCTCCTTGTCTGTGAAAGGTGCTATATAAATAAACTTTACTTACTTACTTACTTATTTGGTAATTGAACTTACTGGGAGGGAACAGAGATAATAGCTTTGATGTAATTAGGCACCAGTGGAGGTTCCGAGGAGACGATGTTCGGTGGGACAGGTAGGGCGTATAGAGATCAAAGCTGGATGGACCGTACTTGCTCGATTGGAAGTTCGGATGGCTTTGGGAGAAGGGTTAACAGACTAAAGAGAAATGTACAAGTTGTGTAGTTGAGCTTTATTTAATATGTACGAGAACTGGATGTCTGAATTGATCAGTTTGTCTCAGTGCTTTAACCGTCTATTTCTGTGTGGCAGGGATGGCTGGATGGGCTGGAGTAGAAAAAGATGTGGAGGAAGATGGCGGATGTCTCGCTGGAGGGGGCGAGGGTAGGCCTCAGCATCTTAATGTGCAGGGACCCGTTCAGGTGGGCCAACGTCCCCACGATGACAGCGGGGGCTCTGCGGCAGTGTTAGGTGCAGGAAACTCACTCCTTGGACTAGTGGATTGCAGCGGAGATTCCTCAGATACAAAAGATTTTAGAGCTCGATTTAGGACATGATGGGCACTTAGATCGGGGCCAGATGACGGAAAACATTTGAGGAACAGAGATGAGAGTTGGCTGTTTATAGGCTTCCTCTTGTGCTGATTGGCTGGATTACCTGAACATGCTTCTCCCGAACTTTGTTAAAGAAAAAAAAAAAAAAACTTAATTTAAATTATAAAACAGTTAGTTCCTGTCCTTGATTCTGATTTATTCACGATAAAACACGGATATGACCGCTTCACCCAATGGTTCTGTGTATCACTACACAACACCCTTAGCAACCACTCTTAGCAACGTAAACTGTATGTTCTCAATTGATATTGTTCATTGAAGCTTACTGTATTATGTAGAAGAGTGTTGTGAGAAAAAGATCGAGTGAGCGAGTTTATTACCTGCATTCAGATTTAGCACTTTCCTTCAGGTCAGTCCTATGTTCATAATAAAAAAATCTGTTTAAATGTCCGATGATCATCTTGTCCTTTTAACATTTAAGGGGTTTTCACGTGACTAACAGCGTCAAAGCATTTGTCAGTTGCGTCTTGTTCCGTTTTCAAAACAATTCAGTCTTTTCAATATAAAAGTCTTCGCTACTGACGGACACACTCATAAAGACAGTCTTTGCTGTCATCTAATGGCGTGAAAATGTAACTTCTGTTGCTGTTCACGGTCAGGGACTATTTTTTCCGGCTTCGCGTCATGCCTAACAACGCCCTTCAGCCGTAACTTATTTACAATACAGCACAGCCTCGAGTACCTTATTGCTTACATAAAGGCAAAAGGAAAATGTTTTTTGTTAATGTAATAAATAACACCTTTGATTATTCCCTTTGATTATTCTGCTAGGACACCTGTGCGAACTTGAGGCGGATTGACTGGATACATCCATGACAAAAGACTTTGAGACCAGTAGGTTAAGAATAATTGAAAAGCCTCAGAAAAGCACTGGCATAATTTGATTGCTTGTTTGCAAATGCCACTTGGTTTGATATTTTGTATCTAATGCTGTGAAATTCAGACAAAGTACTTTATGCACACACTGCAATAGCTATCATTGCTCTCTATCATTTCTTTCCCAAAAAGTCAGATTTGTTATTTTGGCCCACCTGGACTCAAACACGTTTCCCACTAACAAAGATCCATTGTAATGATAACGGACAAAGTCTGTGGGCATCACTGTCCGCTTGCACTTCTGCTGTCTGTGAAGCATACGAATTTGAACTTTGTCTTCTTTATTCCACAAATCCAGCAAAAGCACATCAAACACCAATGTTGCATCTGGTGGGATAACTGAACCTAGAGAGAAATACCATTATTGAGCTAGGTGAAATAACAGAACATAGAGAGAGTGTGTAAACTTAATAAAATCGACATGCCTACTTATTTTATGGAAAAAGTTACACACTACTAACTTCCTACATCAAGGGCCTTAAATTAGAATCAAGTGCACCAATTAGTAGAATTTAATTGCTCATTGTTAGAACATAATTAAAGAGGATGGCCACACCTAATGTTTACATGATATCAAAAGAGCTGCCCGAGGCCCTCAGAAAGAAGGTTTTTGGGGGATTTAAATCTATTAGTCTATATTGGCTATAGTCAATGTGAATGTGCACCAGTCAATTTAGAAAGAGAAACATTAATCTGAAATTATGAAATAAATTAATTTTCAGCTGTAAAGCAGCTCTATAGAAGATATCATTATTTAGCTCAATTTACATCAATGTCGTTTTAATTCAGTTCAATAACAGTGTCAATTTAGCAAAGTTAGTGTCATTATTTAGCTCAGTTCAGTTCAAATTAGTTGTCAGTGCAGTTAAATCAATAATATTACTAAATATTAATTTTCTTTTGAAAGCCAATCTGAACAAGTCAAAGGCGACATTGGCAAGGAATCCAAACTCCATCAGGTGACAGGTGTGGAGGAAAAACATCCTTGAAAGAAACCAGGCTCAGTCAGACTGGGCCAGTTCTCCTCTGGCCTAAAAGAACGAGCACAGTGTGATTTATGATTCCAATAGCCCTATATAAATATATAAACATGGGTTTCCGTTTCTAGTTATTGAGAACATGCTTTCAAACATAATTACTAACTTTTATTAGTATTTCAGGTAACACTTTAGAATACTGTTCCATCATTAACGAATAACTACACAGGAACAAATGAGTAACACACTATTAACATTCTAGTAACTACAATTAACTAACAAGAAACTGATTAACGAATTAATATGTAATAGCGCTCAGTTGAATGTGGTAGTTCACTATTAGCTAATCAATAACGACTATTTTTTCATACCTCCTGGAGAACTATTAAGAACGTCTCAGGTTACTTGACTGAAACCGTGTTCCCTGAAAAAGCGGGAACGAGATGCTGGGCTTGATTCAGTGCTATGGGAACATCTTTAGAGGTGACCAGCTGTGAATATGTGTGAAACACGTCAATGGAATCTAGAACTTTTATAGCCTCTGGCAGTGACATCATCAGCATGCGCCCGCATCAGAGGCTATAATTAGATGTGCCACAGATGCATCATCAGGTATATTTTGTCTGAAGAGCAGTCCTGGGACATCCTCATTGCAGCAATAAAGTGCAGCAACTCGTTCCCGCTTTTTCAGGGAACAGGGTTACAGTCAAGTAACCCGAGACGTTCCTTTTCAAAAGCTACACTTAATGCTGCGCTTGATTCAGCGCTATGGGAAGAAGAAATACCCATGCCGTCGCACTGTGGGTGTCTGGACCCCTCATGGTTGTGTAGTGTGTGCTCACAAGAACACGAAAAGGCCTCAGACATGAGCTTGTGATGTTGACTCAAGGACGTGAGAGCCCAGAGTGGAATGAACATCCAAACAGTAAAATCTTATGAATGTGTGCGGAGAGGACCAGACTGCTGCATCACAAACCTACCATGGCTGTAGCTAGCAGATGATTTATTATGCAAATGTAATAGAAAAATACAGTACAAAATCAAATATTCATAGAAAATGCAACATTCTTAAAACCAATTGTTTAGTCAAAAATTCAATAAGGTAGATATTTTAAATCACTTTCTAACCTGTACTTGGCTTTAAAGTAACATAGTTCTTGTAATTGTTTAGCTATAGCATTTGTTACAATAAGGATATAATTACAGGTAAGACTATTGATGGCTGCTCATTACCATTTTTTCTTTCTTTCTTTTTATCTATAACATTTGTTATGAAAAATAGCAAGACAGTTAGAAACTATAGCTACAACATGCCACAGTTGTAATATAAATCTTTAGGGAAAAATCTATTCCCTTAACAGATTACCTATTATAAATTCTACAACTAGTCAAAATTTGCCACAATAAATACAATAGAACGTGATAAATTCTAGTAAATGTAGTTATCATGAGTTAAAAAGCTTGCAGGATGATGTTTTCCCCACTTTTCATCAGTCATTTTAGTGGCTGTTTTAAATCATGTTTGACTTTCTCCGTAGCGTTTTACTATGTTCTCAAAAGAATCTAAATGGGTCGCACATTTCATTATCAGCGTTGCATAGAAAGGGCTCGTGCAAATCTTATCACACCGTAGGAGCGCGCTGGTGAATGCGCCTGCGGTGATTCGCGTCCAACTCATGCAAAATTAAACAATTGGGCTTCAGTCACAGTCATATTGCACAGACAATTGATCCGTTCAGTTTGTACAGCTTATAAAAGCTCCGAACGCGCGATGTATACAATTAATTAATAGTCTGATGATTCTATGTTTCGGTGTGGGCGCTCAGAGTAACCGGCAACATGTGACAAGTAAGTAAGCCAGGGTTTGTTACTTATTAAAATAGAGAAGTGCCGGTACTGCCGTACCGGCCCACTACGAGCACTGACTATTACTACTAATAAAACCAATCTCTGGGGACCCCAAAAGTGCATGGGCCCTTAGAATCGTCCTGACTTTCCCCCCCTTAGCGGCGCCCCTGCTGATGCCTACTGGCAAAGTTTGACTGCACGCCTCATAGGCAAGGGCAATAGCATCCCTCACCCAGTGTGACATTGTCTGTTTTGTGGCGGCCGCCCCCATGACAAACAGATAGTTGCTCTGACGTATGCCACTGGCTAGTGCGGTGGATATAGGTCTGGAGAGCAAGGACTGGACACAGTCTGTGAAGTCTCTCCTGATCCGGCGGTTCAAACGGTTCAAAGGGGGTCTCAACCAGACCCTCCAGGACTATAGCTAAGTCCCATGAAGGAATGTTGGTTCTAACGTGAAGCCTCCATCGTCTGGCCCTTATGAATAAAGCGAGTGAGCAGAGGATGCTTCCCCAGTGGTACTCCATCAATCAAGATGTGGCAAGCCAATAAAGCACACATAACCTTTAGAAAAGCGGGGCATGTGTCTGCTGATAATTTCTCCTGCAGAAAGTCGAGAACTGAAACAATCTGGCAGTTGACTGGATCTACATCACGTGCAGTACACCACCTAACAAAGACACCCCATTTGTTGGCATAAATTCTTCTAGTGGAAGGAGCCCTAGCACTGAGAATGGTCTGTGTGACTCAGAGAGAAGTAGAGGGGACATTGCACTGTATGTTGGGAGGCAAAGCGGTCCATCTCTGTTTCATAAAAACTTTACCAGATTTGTTTCACTACCTCGGGTGGTGTTTCTACTCCCTTGTCTGTATGGACAGTAGATGTGCTTCCACATTGAGATATCTGGGGATATAAATCGCCCTGAGGGACAGGAACTTGTCCTGAGCCCAAAGCAGAATGCGCTGCACTAGCCTATTCAGACGGCGCAGACGCAGTCCACCCTGGTGATTTGTATTAGAGGCTACCGTAGTGATGTCCACCTGCACTAGGACATGGTAACCCCTTGACTGGTGGAGGAAGTACAGTCTTCAATTTGAGGCAATTGATGTGCCAATCGAGACGATGACCTCACCATATCCCTTAGGCCGGACGGCACCTAATACCGCTCCCCAGCCCATACGGGAAGTGTCTGTTGTTAGCATCTTGCAATGTCAACACACCTAGAGTGGGACACAATCTGAAGAACCAGGGTCTGAGCCACATAGAAAGGGAACAAAGCAGCAGCGCGTAACCCTTACCATGAATTTTTGAAAGTGCACGAAGTGTTCAGCACGTGACTTACCATAAACATGGATTTTTAGAAAGGGCACGAAGCACTCAGCGCGTGCTCTTGCCCTTATTTGCCTTGGGGGATTGTTTGGATGAAATCTCTCGGCTTTGAGCCACAACTGAAGCGGTCTTTGAAAGGGAACGTCTCAGGTTACAAAGGGGGAAGTGTGGGATTACAAATTTAAGAATCTGTTTAACACTCTGGAGTCGGGAAACGCGCCGGTGCGTTTTGCTGGATTTTTTTCACATAGCAGCAAAATCAACTTAAAATACTCTGTCATTTTTTGTCATAGAGACAGAAGTAATATATCAATTGAAACTATAGAATTTGTTCTTTTATTTGTGTACACTCAGAGTAAA
Organism: Mylopharyngodon piceus; assembly: GCA_039654765.1. NCBI lineage: Eukaryota > Metazoa > Chordata > Actinopteri > Cypriniformes > Xenocyprididae > Mylopharyngodon > Mylopharyngodon piceus. The sequence goes on from JBCHWC010000114.1 coordinate 131,726, forward strand.
AACAAAATGTTGTGCTTTTTGCAAAATAAAGAAAACTAACATGATGCGCGATCTGTCGTCTCCCTCTGAAGGAAGTGCATTCTGATAGTCCTCAGAAAATGAACTGTAACTTAGGGAATACTAATCACAAAAAAATTAGACATATGTCTAAAGAAACGTTGAAATGTCAGGTTTTAAATCATGTAAGTCAAATCGAAAACAAATATTCTCTGTTTATGTAATCTGTACGAAAAGAGAAGGTTGTCAGACGTTTGCGAGTCAGCTCATTATCCGCTAATGCGGCCACACCCACGGAGCGCGAGCCCTATTCAGACGCAAATTCTGAGGCCGGTTTCACACCGCACGCGTCAGCAGAGCGTATTTTTTTCGGCGCCCATGTAAACAGATGAGAGCATTCACACCGCACGCAGAGGCTGAGCGGCAGCGCGTAGCAGGAGCAGAGCAGAAGCAGCAGTGCCACGATCGTTTCGGCGCTGGGTATAAATTGGTATCAATATCAATTAAAGTGAAAGTACACCTTTAATGGACAAAATAAATATGATTTCACACAAAAAGTGCTCAAAATGCACAGAATAAGCATATCTAGTGTGTTTTAACAAGAATGGGAGTATGTCAGGAAAGAAAATTAATATTAAAAAATATTTATAGAAGATTTACTCATTTAAATTTGTTTTTAATTATTCAGTTTGGATTAAAGTATGGTGTATTATTAAAAAAAAAAAAAAAAAAAAAAAAAAAAACTAAAGTAAACTGGCCAGAAAATATGATACATAAACATTATTTTATTTATTACACAAACAGATAGGCTCTAGCATACCCAAATCAAACCCGAGTTTGCTGTCTTGTAAACGTGCAAGCGGCAGATGATGTAAAACACAAAGCTTACCTCATTCGTGTGCAGCAATGAATGACACAAGGCTTTTATTTATTTATTTTTATTTATTTTATGTTAAATGCGAGTGTTGTACACCTCCCCATGTTAACAAACTTTCAAGACTATCAAGTTTATAAATGACCAACTTATAAAAACAAATTTATAGTTGTCTTTGTAAAGAAATGCTCACTTTATATGCAGCTTGGAGCCGCTGCTGTGACGCTGTACAAACGCTTCCAGTGTGATGATCGCGCGTCTTTGCAGCTGCAGTTCACGCTCACGCGCTGCTAACGTGATGCTCACGCGCCGCTGACGCTTGCGGTGTGAAACCGGCCTCAGGCGATACATTCACAGAGAGTGAACGCCCGCATCAGCTCGGAAAAACACATCAAGCTTGGTCAGTTTCATGTACTTTTTATCGTTTTGAGATGCGGTGAAGAATCATTCTAAAAGGATTTACCTCAGTGGAAGAGCTGGTTTCACTTTCATTTCGAGGATCAACTATCGAGCCGATGATTGTGAAAGGTAAGTTTTTTTTATTCTTTAGTTCTTTATTCTAATTGCGATATAGTGTCTGTGAATATTAAACCGCAAAAATTAAATGAAAAATTAAATGTGAATCCTGCAAGTTGTGTGTTAATTAATTAGTTAATTAATGGGGCAGATCGACTTACATTAGTAAATTGCCATGGCTATTCCCAAACTATACTGCTAATATTATAATAATATAATAATAATAGTCTAATAATATAATAATAGCATGCATAAGATCACAAAAATCATATTTTCTGTTAAGAGTGGACATAATACAATAGCTGATATGATCCTGTTATCAGCATGCTCACAGAGGGTGTTTTTTTTTTTTTTTATCTCACAGATTTGAGAATCATAGTGACCAGATATTGGCCCACATTGGACTGCATGCATATGATACTGAGATCACTGAAGCAGGAAATGTTCCTTCTTTTTTTCCCCCTCCATTGCAGAAACACCAAATGCCAGGTATGTGATGTTCACATATATCTTTGAACAGGATTTATTTCCAGGTATAACTGTACTCAAAATGTGTCTTTGAGAGGGGGCGCTAGTGAGCAGGCAATGGAATAGGACGTGTTTGGCTGAGCTCCTACCTAATTTTATTTTAATTTTGTCTTAAAAGCATATAAAACATATCTTTTGTAACCGTCCCCAGCGCAATTTGTTATGTTTTCGTGCAGACATAGTGAGTGAAATGACAAGCTTTGTACGGAGTGATGGCTTCTAAGCTTCGGAAATATAAATACAGCAGATCCTCCAGTTCTAGGCCTAATACCTCCTCGACACAGAGTTCAGCTTCCGACCGTGCCCACACACCGACTCCACCAGACATGACCGCAAGCGATATGAAAGAATTGAAATCGCAGATTCTGATATCCTTAAAAGCAGATATTTCCGCAGTGATAAGAACTGAACCTAAGAACTCTCTTGCTGACGATTTCAACTTTTTAAAGAGCGAACTACAAGCAGTCAGAACGGAAATAGCCAACAATGTGACGCTAACGCGGATTGACATTGAACAAATGAAGGCTACCATTAAAGATATGGAAGGCAGTGTGTCAACATGGACGGATGAAGTAAACGAACTACAAGCCGTGGTGAGTACTTTGAAGACGGAACTGAAAGAGCTACGAGATAAATCGAGGACATGGAGGGGAGGATGCGGAGGTGCAATATTTGAATTGTGGGTGTCGCGGAGGGACCGGGATCAGCTTCCATGGAGTCGATCTCTAAATTACTATCCGAGGTTCTGAAACTGGATAAAGAAGTTTTGGTAGACCGCTCGCATCGCAGTCTAAGGCCACTGACCCCCGGAGGAAAGCCACGGGTGATTGTAGCGAAGTTACACTACTATCAGGATCCCAATGGCGATCCCATCACAATATTCCCAGATTATACTGCCAGTGTTGCCAAAGCACGAGCCGCGTTCACGGACGTCAGGAAACTACTACGAGAGCAACGAGGTGTCCGATATGGCTTACTGTTTCCTGCCCGACTACGGATCACTCACAACGGCGCGGATAGAGAATTCCTGGACCCGGATAAAGCCATGGCCCACGTTAAGAAGTATATCGTCGCTGGGGATGAAACCGGAATCTAACCGAAGATGCTGATGTTTTTTTTTTTTTTCACTATAAATCCAATAGGATGTTTATAGCTACTGGTTATGATGCAGTTATGTTACATTCGTGATTTTGTCTAACGGTGACTGCTGTCATATATGTTGCTGTTTCAGTCAGGACAAATGACTGATTTTTTTGGTTTAAGAGCTACCCGGATAAGCACATAATGTGTGGACTCAATTTTGGGGGGTCCTGGTTCATCATGTTCATGTCGATGACAAAGGTAGGGGTAATGTCAGACCATTTCTTTTTATTTTCTTTTTCTTAAAAGTGTATGCACTAATATTGAAGTCAATGTACATCAGGATATATTGTAACATTTCATTGTTTTCAGCTCCATATGACCAACACTAATATGTCTTTTCAAGCAAATGGTTGTACAGTTAAATTGGTGAGCTGGAATGTTAAATCTCTCAACCACCCTGTAAAACGTAAGAAAGTGTTTACTCATTTGAAAGATCTGAAGACTGATATTGCATTCCTTCAGGAGACCCATTTATGTGTCTCTGACCATTGCCGACTTAGAAGTAAGTGGGTGGGGCAGACTTTTCACTCAGACTTTAAATCTAAGTCTAGAGGTGTGGCAAAAATTCTCAGTAAAAATGTACACTTTGTGCCGACGAGTACTGAGTCTGATCCGGCTGGGCGCTTTCTAATCATGGTGGGACATTTGTAAGGGCTTCCTGTTATTCTAGCCAACATTTATGCCCCGAGTTGGGACGATCACCTTTTTTTTAGTAATTTTTTCTCAAAATTGCCAAATATAGTAACGCATCATCTTATCCTTGTGGGTGACTTTAATTGCATACTTTCTTCCACTCTGGATCGTAGCTCACCCAGAACGGTTTCAATATCTAAATCAGCACATAAGATCCAGAATTTCCTTAAAACATATGGAATAGTTGATGTTTGGAGATTTCATAATCCTACCACCCGAGCCTACTCCTTTTTCTCTCCGGTACATAATTCCTATTTACGAATAGATTATTTTCTCACAGACACAAGCCTTTTGTCGTCAGTAATAAAATGCGATTACGAAGCCATAATTATTTCAGACCATGGTCCACTGGCTATGACGATACGTATTGCTACCAAAGAACCAAACTACCGTCCTTGGAGATTCAATTCCACTCTCCTCTCAGACGAGACATTTGTGAGTTATATTACCTCCTAAATAGAATCTTTTCTTAGTGTAAACATGACCCCCAGAATGTCTGTATCAACTGTATTGGAAGCGTTGAAGGCATACCTAAGAGGCCAAATTATCTCGTTCTGTGCAGGTCAGAGTAAAATTAGGAAGGATTGGCTTAAGAAATTGACAGATCAGACATTGGAATTTGACTTTTTGAATAGTGGTTCGCCATCTCCAGCAACACTTAAACAACGTATGTTGTTACAAACTGAATTCAATTTGCTGGCAACTAAACAAGCAGAATACCTTATTTCTAAATTAAGGTGTAATTTCTATGAGTACAGGGAGAAGGCTGGGAAACTTCTGGCTCACCAGTTGCGACAGCAATCAGTTTGTCATGTTATTTCTGAGATACGAGATGATCAAGCCCTGAGGCATACGGATAGTTCAGAAATTAATTTTTTTATTTTTTTTATTAATTTTATCAATCGTTATACTCCTCGGATTCATCCTCTGACCCGTCGACTTTAGAAAGTTTTTTCAGTAAACTTGATATTCCATTGATAGACCCAGAAAAAACAGTGCATTTAGACTCACCAATTACGATTTCAGAAATAGAAGCAGCAATCGGGGGTATGCAGACTGGCAAAACCCCAGGTCCAGAAGGATATTCAACTGAATTCTTTAAAAAATTCTGTACTCAGCTTTCCCCGTTATTACTGTCTGTCTTTGAGGAATCTCTGTCATCTCACTCTCTACCGTGTACTATGTGTCAAGCAGTTATCTCTTTGATTCTTAAAAAGGAGAAGGACCCCTTAGAATGTAGCTCATACCGCCCAATTTCACTTTTGAATACTGACGCTAAGATCTTAGCCAAGATCCTGGCCCGACGAATGGAAGATGTTGTTCCAGCGGTCATTTCACCTGACCAAACAGGATTTATTAAGAGTCGGCATTCCTTTTTTAATACCCGTCGTCTTGCAAACATTCTTTATGGCCCTTCTCCATCCAGTACTTCAGAAGTTATTTTATCGCTTGACGCTGAAAAGGCGTTTGACCGGGTGAGATGGGATTTTCTCTTCTTTACTCTTAAAAAGTTTGGTTTCGGATTTAACTTTATCTTTTGGATTAAGCTTTTATATTCAGCCCCTTTGGCTGCGGTACGGACTAATAATATTATATCACCTTTTTTCAAACTAAAGCGCAGTACAAGGCAGGGCTGTCCTCTATCGCCACTCCTCTTTGCTATTGCAATTGAACCCCTAGCTATAGCCTTGAGGTTATCTACTAATATCAAAGGGTTGTGGGGGGGGAACTCAGAGCACAAAGTATCTTTATATGCCAACGATATGTTGTTGTATATCTCCGACCCATCCTCAAGTCTTCCAAATTTATTAAACTTACTTAATGAATTTGGCCAACTGTCTGGCTATAAAGTTAATTATCAAAAGAGTGAACTAATGCCAATTGGCTCGATGATTCCAGTTGTGCCCCCCTCTTCAATTCCCTTTAAGATTACCACAATCAAGTTTAGATATCTGGGTGTCTGGTTTACGCATAACTTTAAGGAGCTTTATAAAGCCAACTATCAACCTCTTTTAGACAGTCTGAAGCAGGATTTTGAAAGATGGGACTCCTTGTATCTTTCCCTAGGTGGAAGGATTAACATCATAAAGATGATGGTTTTGCCTAAGTTTTTATATGTTTTCCAGTGTTTGCCAATTTTTCTCACAAAATCTTTTTTTTTTTTGTAATTTGAATACTCAAATTATAAGTTTTATTTGGAATAAAAAACATTCTAGGGTAATGGACAAAATATTACAAAGGCCCCGCAGACTAGGGGGTCTTGCCCTTCCGAACTTTCTATACTACTACTGGTCGGCGAATATCAGGTCAATTCTATATTTGTTGGGGGAAGATAAGGAAGCCAGCTGGGCCAAGACAGAGAAATCATCCATTCAATACAACCCTCTGTCAGTATTATGTTCTAAGCTGCCACTGGCACACTATTTATCTAACTTTACACTCTCCCCAGTTGTGCTACATTCTATCAAAATTTGGTACCAGTTCAGACATCATTTTGCACTTAACAATCTTCCGCTTGCCTCACCTGTTGCACAGAACCACATATTTACTCCATCTATGACAGATGCAGCATTTGATATATGGACAAAAAATGGCATTAAGGTCATTGCATGATCTATATTTGGATGATACTTTTGCCTCTTTTGAACAGTTAATCCAGAAATTTGCAATTCCTAACACACACTTTTATAGGTATTTACAAGCTTTGTGTCATCAAATTCAAACTGTTTCCCCTGTTGTCCTCATCAATCTCTCATTGATTCTATTCTTGAGTCCAGGTGTGGAGTAAAACAGTCCATAAGCAAAGTCTATGGACTACTAAGTTTACACAATCTGGGTGCCTTAGAATCTTTAAAACAAAAATGGGAAAAAGAAATGGAGGATCAAATATCAGATGATGCTTGGCAGGAAGCAATCCAGAGAATACATTCGTCTTCTGTCAGTCTTAGGCACACAATTGTTCAGTTTAAAATCTTACATCGTCTTCATTGGTCCAAAGACAGATTGGCTAAGATTAAAATTGATGTGGACCCTACATGTGACCGATGTAAACAAGCTCCTGCCACTTTATATCATATGTTTTGGTCATGCCCTAAATTGCTAGAATACTGGGGTTTAGTTTTTGAGACCTTTTCCAAAATGTTTGGCAAACCCATTGCTCCAGCCATGTTGACAGCTATATTTGGAGTTGTTAGTCAAGATTATAATCTAAGCAGATCCCAGTCTGATGCTATTGCTTTCTGTTCACTTCTTGCCAGGAGGCTAATTTTGTGCAAATGGAAAAACTCTTCACCTCCAACATATGGACACTGGATTAAAGATGTCATGTATAACATACAGTTGGAAAAGCTTCGATGTTCTATGAAAGGGTCAAATAAGAGATTCTCTACCACTTGGCAAACCCTTTCTGACCTTTGTGGAGAACACTACTGCATTTGCTACACTACTGCACTACTGCTACTTCATTTGAATGCTTTGTTTAAGGTCGTCTCCCAGGTGCTTTGTCTCTATCCCTAAGCCCTGCCCCCTAAAATGTATATAAACTACAGTGTACACTGCCTTAGTTGGACTTGATGACTGCAGCTACCAACAGCATGTGTTCTCAGTAAAGAATCCTGCTGATGATACATCCAAGTCTCCTGGTCTTCGTTTCTGAGATTTCCAACAGTATTTTATTTCTGTCACACTCTGACAAATCAACAAATACTATAAGAAATTTGTTTTTGTTTCACAGTGCGTTGAAATGGCTTCTTTATATCAAAGTGAAACTCTCTTGTTAAATAAACTCACGTTACACAATCCCCTGATATACAGTATGTCACAGAAAATGAGAACAATGTATTCCACCAAATAAAAACTAACTTACTGACATTAGCATTACAGTAACCAGATAGCTAATAATGCTCAATGAACATACACAAAATGTATACAAGCACTTTAAGGAACTATTTAACTCTGGTCCTGGATGTATATTCTCTTCAACAGCATCGTAACAGTCACCAAACAATGACAGAATGTTATATTGGCCACAAACGCCTTAATAAGCAAATGTTACTTAACTCACTTTACAAACAGCATAGAGCGCATTGTAATTAATCTCTGACGATATCAAGCATTCTGTCACGTCGCAATCCCTCGTGCAGCATCCACCAGTAGCCGCAGGTACGTCAATGCAGTTATTTTTATTGATTTAAAATACAAGTACATCAAACAAACACATCGAATTCACATATCTTTTGACATTGTACATTTTGCATATGCATATATTTTACTACAGAGCAAACAAAGACTGCCCATCTCGCTCATTGACATCAAACTGATTCCTCCATTCTCATTACCTTCCCTGCTGATGCTACGACTCTTCTTGTTTGCAATGTGTTCTTTCATTGGTGTGTTCCTCATTTCGTTTTTTCTTCTCTAATAACAAATTTGCCCATTTTGACCCCTAAATTTACAAAAATAATGGCTACTAAACAGTGCCTGCCCCACAGCAGAGCTCAAGGTCTGGTAATGCTAGTCCCTGACAGGCCTTACCTTTAAGGGAATACAGGCAAAGAGAAAGTAAATTCCTTCGCCTTGTCACTATCCTAGGGGGATCTGGTTCAGGACCCCAGGGGAGTCCTCAACCGAACGATCCTCAGATCAGGATGAGGCCAAACCACACTAAATGCTAAAAGACAGCTCCCCACAGTGGCCCACAGAGGGCCGGCACACTTGGTTTAACTGTCTAGCTGGAAATAAGGTGAGCTGAGGCCTAACTTTTGTTTAGCTTTATAGCAAGAGGAGGCCCAGCATGCTCAATCTCAGCCACCAAACTGTACTACTCAATTTAAAAGCTTATAATTCCTCAGAATTACACAAATAAATCAAATAGCAGTATCAGATCAAGCAAAAGGAGATTAAAAAATAAATATTTCTGTTCGACTCCTGCTGTGCTCTGCCTACAATCCCCACACTTGATCGCGCCTAACTGCAATGGCGGCCGCGGGATTCGAGACGCAGAGAGTAGGAGCTTAACTCTCATTCCTCAAGAGAGAGTAAGCCTGGGTGGAACAAAAACACAGTGAACGCAACACACAGCATGCATTTGATCCCCTCGGGAGTGAATCACGCTAAATACAAACGCCAGAATCATGCGAGAACAGCTATGAATGCATCGCTATGTGTACCTTCAACCCCCTCGAGAGCCGAACGCGCTCGTGCAAACGCTAACTATGACTAATGACTGCGTGTTCCAGATTGTTAAGGACCTTCTGCACCAACGTCAGGGCCTCATCTGCATGTTCCAGATTTTAGGACCCCTTTGGTTCTCCAGGAGATCAACATCCCACAGTGGTTAGTGTTCAAGGCTGTTGAAATGGATTCCAGCTCCTTTTCCCTCTGCAGGGATAACCAGCATAACCAGTGGAAAACGTCACCGACATCGGACTGCTCACTCGACCATGTGGAACGTAAATATCACTTTACCAAACCTCTTTCCAGAGACCTTGGCATTGTTGTATATTATCAGTATATTTTATAAGATTTTCTAATTTACATTAGAGGTGATATAGCTGATGATAGTTAATAACAAAAACTCTTTCATTTATTTGTTTGATGCATAATAAGGGGGAGTGGTAATCTGATGTACTCATAACCACACCTTAAGTGACGTGATCCAAAATCACAACGTCAGCGGTGACGTACGTACCAATCACTACATAATTAGCATCCCTGGGTGGGAAAAAGTCAAATCACTACATAATTGGTGTCCCTGGGTGGGCGAAAGTAAAATCATTTGAAGGAAACTCAGAAGTGAAAACCAGGAGACTTGGGTGTATCTTCAGCATGATTATTTACTGAGAATGTGCTGTTGGTCGCTGCAGTCATCAAGTCTAATGGTGCTTTTCCACTGCATGGAACGGTTCGGTACGGCTCGCTTAAATAGTACCACCTCGGTGGAGGTTCTAAGCGTGCCGTACCGATACTAAATGTGACGTGTAAACACTGCAGATCACTGATTGGTCAGAGAGAATCGTCACTACCAGCGTCTTTGGATTTGAAACACGAGGTACCAAACCTTCTAGATTTAAATAGTAACAGCCACCGCAGTATCATTTGTTTGCACAACTTTTTTTAAAAGACTTGCTTTAAACGACCGTTGCATGCAACTTGAAAAAAGAAATGGCTGTTTCATGGTCAGTAGATGAGGTGCAGACTCGTTGGTAGCCAAGGAGCGGATCCACGGCAGTAAAGGCGGAGCAACTATAACGATTAGTCTATAATCCCACCCACTTTGAAGCGGTACTAAACTGCAGTGGAAAAGCAAACCGAAAGTAAGCAAGCCGAGCCGTGCCGTGCCGAGCCGTTCCACGCAGTGGAAAAGCGCCGTAACTAAAGCAGTGAAGTACTGTAGTTTTATAGGCATTCAATGGGCAATCCTTATCCATATTGGCCTTACACTCAGAGGTGAAACAGAGGTGAGAAAATGGACCCCCAATTGTGAGATCAAACAGACCTTATTTACATCAAATGGCCTAAAGCCTTTTGAGCACCAGCATGCCTAGACCCAATAGATAACATCATCAACAAATGTTTTAAGCACCACCTGGTCACTAGCACTATAGACATGTAAACATTCACACATAGTTTGACTCTCAGTAGGAATATCAAAGACTGAAAACACCCCTCACTGGAAACTATATTGAATCTAATCAGTAAACTAATGTCATCGTGTTCACATTGAATGCCAAATATAATGTAATTCACCTTAGTTTTCATGTGATGTTATTTCAGGATGTAGGATCAGCAGTTCTTAAACAGATTCTTAAATTTGTAATCCCATACACTACACCATGATCTTTACTTTAGAATTAATTATATATTATGCATTATTCATGTTAATTATGAACCTGTATATAGTAGTTCTTATTTCTTAGTAGTTCTCTGTGAGGTATAAAAAAATAGTAGTTATTGATAAGCTAGTAGTGAACTACCACATTCAGCTAAGCACTATTATTTACTAATTCGTTAATCAGAGCTCCTTATTAGTTAAAGGGGACGTTTAATGCAATTTCATGCATTCTGACTTATTTATACTGTTAAAGAGTTGGATTCTCATGCTAAACATGGCCAAAGTTTCAAAAAACGAGTTGGATGTATGATGGAGTATTTCTTTGCCAAATAAGTTTCGGAAAGCTCTTTTTTCGAGTATGGCCCTGTATGACATCATAAAGGGCGGAATTCCTTGTATGGGCACTTCTCCTGGAGGAGTGCGCGCACACATCAACCAGAGCAAGAGCAAGCCCATCAACGTGCTTCATTCAGGTTATGGAAGTCATTGGCAGCGCTGTACAGGACTTGCTCGAGAAAGATTTGTCATTTTGTTTTTAGACCACGAAATCAACAATGTCACCAAAGAAGTGTGTTTTTGGTTGTGAGGGAAAGATAACCTTGTTCATCTTCCCAAAGAACCCAGCGTTAAGGGAACAGTGGATCCAATTTGTTTTTCAGGGGCAGCAACAGAGTTGTGTAAGTGTGTTTTTTTGTTCCTGGCATTTCTGTGCTGAATGTTTTATAAACAAGGCCCAGTGCGACGCTGGAATTGCAGATAATTTGAAACTGGAGCGGCCCCAGTGATAAAAGATCCCGGTCATGAGTCGGAACTGCAGGCGGTAAGTAAAACTGCATCCAATGTCTGTGTTTTGTTGGCAGTTGGTGCATAAGTGCATATAATGTAAACAGCACGAACGTATAGTGAATCAAAAGTTATCCAGGGATAATGTGATAATTTATTCTGCTCATGACTCTTTAGCTTCACCCACGACACACCTCCAGGAACTTGACTTTTTTTGGAAAGGGGGTTGGAGGTTTGGAGGGGTTGGGGTTGTTGGTTTCTCCCTTGGCCGAAATCGCGTTCCGGTGGGGAGAAATGGGAACGCGGGGGCACCGGGATGCGACTGCAAAGGGCACTTTCACTTTCGCAATAAAGGGGCAGGGGCTCAAGATTAACATGAGATTGGCAGAAACTGTGTGTTATGTCCGCTTTAATATTGGTTACTAGAGTGTTAATCGTTACTCATTTGTTCCTGTGTAGTTATTCATTAATGACAGAACAGTATTCTAAAGTGTTACCGTATTTCATTTGGATATAGCTAAATTTGTTATAAAATAGTATTTTTTGTCAATTTTTTATTTTTTCTTAATTAAATGTTAAATGTTTAGTCATCTGGCTCAACTAACTGGTAAATAGTCTCAAACTGTATAAAGCAGCATGAGTTAGAAGCCTATGCATTAGAAAGAGTGTTATCTATCTGTCTAACTTCAGGATGAGGGACACAAAAATGAGGGCAAAATAATAAGTTTCCAGCACATTCTGTACATTCCAGTACATTCTATACAGCAATCCACCATTTTGTCAATATATTTTATTACTATTTCTAATTCTAAGGGGATAGTTAATGAATCTTGTTTTTTGCAAGAAGATCAAATAATAATTTGTAAATAAATCAGTCATGTTAATGAATCAAATAACAAATCCACTGTGGAGGACCACTGTGAACACATTAAGATTTTTGTAAAATTAGGGATATTTATTGCCTTTTTGGCCTCTCTGTCATACTAGGAAAATCATTTATTTATTAGGGTTAAAAACAGAAGACATTGTTACCAGCTCCCAAGACTCCATAAGCAAGGTGAGGAGGTACGGTGATCTTCCTTCGCTCGTTTACACACATGCCCTGAACTCCTTTATCCAAACCTGGAATGACTTTAGATTCCACACCCACCTGCCCCACGAATGGAAAACCCTTATCCAGGCTGAGAGAGAGAGAGAGAGAGAGAGAGAGAGAGAATTTTGAATTTAGAAAAAAAAAAAAAAAACTTTTATTACATTTTCAAATTCAATGTAAAAAAAAAAAAAAAAAAAAAACCCAGCAAAAATTATAACATCAAAACCACCATGAAAAAAAAAAAAAAAAAGTAGGGGGAGGGGATGATTACAAAGAAAAAAATATTCACTTTCCTAGACAGTACACACAGAGCTTCGCGATTACATTAAAGTGCCCCTGTGATGCTTTTCGGATATTACCTTTCATGTAGTTAGGTTTATGAACTAGTTTTGGCCACTAGAGGCCCTCATTGTGTTTCATTTCAGTTCCCCACCATTGTATCATGTGCTATTGTTTTCACCTGTGCCTCATTTCCTGTGAGTGTATTTAAGGGGCTGTTTACACAACACCATTTTCAACTAAAAATGGAAAAAAAAATTATGCGTTTTGGCTGTTCATTTACACGACAATGGTGTTTCGGTGGCCTGAAACCGCAAACTTTTGAAAACAGGTTTCCAAGTAGAAGTTTTTGAAAACGGTCTCCGTGTAAACAACAAAAACGCGAACAAAAAATCTGTGAAAGCGACAACGTCATGCACATAAGCATTACATGTTCAGTCTATAGTGTTTCATCGCCATCTAATGGCCTGCCAACAGAATAAAGCGTTTTTAGTAATTTTCATGGATTCGTATGAATGGGGATCGTTTTGACAATGGTGTCGTCTGTACGTGGAAAACTCAAAGGAAAAACTTCTCCTTTTTACCATATCGTTGTCGTGTAAACGTACCCTAAGTTGCTCTGTTCCTCTGTTTTTTGATCAGTATTTGTTATGTTGAGACCAACCTCTCCTGTCTTTTGGTAAATCCATCTTGTGATTTTCTCTGGATTTATTTGCTCTGTTTGATTATCTGATTTTTGCATTTTGTTGTCCTTATTTTTTCCCTTGGAAATTTTTGGATGTTTTTTGATTTACCTTTTTGGGAAACATTTACCCTTTGATGTTTCTAGACCCTCTTTTTGATTTTTTGTATTGACTTCTGGGAACATTTGGAGATTCTGTTTGGAATTACTTTATCATTCTATGCATTGACTTTTTGATGTATTTGGATCTTCTGTTTTGGAATTACTTTCTGGACTAATTAAATGAGACATTAAGTTTATTCCATGACTGAGCTCTCATTTCTGCAACTGGTTTCTCTACCTTTCCTACATTCAGCCCTCATAGCCTTGTTCTAACCTTGGTCCTTACGGTAGTGTTATATAACTGTTTGTGAGTGCAAATGTTCTGTAAAGTTTCGAAGATTAAAGATTACTCACGGCTGTTCCTGTTAAGCTCCATAAAAGGCAAAATACACATTATAAAGCACCATAAAAGTCTTCCAAAGCCATTCGATAGCTTAGGGACAGATGAATATTTAATTTGTTCCATTAAATAAAGTTCATGGAAACTCTCTTCTCCGCTGCGGCTGTCAGTCATTCTCCATTCAGCATTCAAACAGCGCGTCACGTTCGGTTACAGCAGTCAGCATGGCAAAATTCTCTCCAAAATGATTCAATGTTCTTGCAGGAGTTTACTGCATTTCTAAATGATGTGATATTTGCTACACTGGGTGTCTGTTAGATTGAGTAAGGCTGCAGTTTCACAACCTCATTTCTAGGACCCCTTTATATATATATATATATATATATATATATAATTTAGTAGTTTATACTATAGCACTTACTATTCAATTCTGTATTTATATTATTAATTTTCAGGAACTATTTAGTTGTTTAATTGTATACATTTTATTGATATATTGTCCTAACCAACCCCTAACCTTAAACATAACTGTTGGTAACCCTCTTGAAATATTTAACATAATTTGTTTTAATATACGAGGCCCTATATTCTGGTTTTAAATTCATTTTTCTTGGAAAGAAAGACGATTTTCTGTGTATGTGTGAGAGTTCAATTCATTATCCGCAGCGCAGAGTGACGCTTCACGTCTGATGTGTGACCCACTTAACAAAGTGCATTAAAAGGTAAAAATCGCGCTACTAATTAGTGTGTTTATTTGTATGTTAATAATTTTGAATATTTTGAAAAATACCAGTTTACAACATCCAGCAGCACAATGAACTGTTTTTGCCCAGCTAAATAATAACTGAGACGGCTGTCACTGACCAACTGGGTGCCGCTCTTATGTTAAAAATAAGGTGGAAAGATAATAAAATATTGAATTCTTTCCATGGGTCTAGTCTTTGCATATGTTTGTTTTAAAGTTTGAATCAGGTCTCCTCTGTTGGTGTAGCACTGGCTAGGTGGCGCTGTCACAAAAAACTAGAAATGCGGTCCTATAACTGTGGTCCTGAAACTGCAGCCTCCAGTACTGCGGGAATATAGTATTGGAGTTTAGTATTGGTAAGATCACGACCAGTGCTCGAAGTCTCTATTTTTACCTTTAGCCTACCGCCAGTTTTCCTTGTGTTCCAGCACTTCCGACATGTTGCACGTACAGAAGCCCGCCACACCCTCCTTTCTTTAGGAACGCGTTTTGCACCGAGCATCGGCAGTACCAACACTTTTATTTTTTCACTTCAAGTGCTGATCACGACACTGGAATAGAGAGGACCATGAACTGGCATCACGCGCATAGTGACTGGAATTTAAAACTATGAAGAAATAAGGCTCAATAAACTTCTGAACAGATACAGTGATGCACTAGGAGTTGTGAGCACAATATCTCTTCTCTTTGTGCCCTGAACTTTTCATTGCAGAGCACTGCGCGCTGCTGTGAGTCATGTTGCTTTAAGCATATCATTCTGCACCCTGGATGTGCATAAGTGATGTGTGCTGCTCTGTATTGGAGCCTTTCATATTATGACAGTTTAACACACTGAAAGATTATTAATAATCTTTCGTCTGTCGTATCTTTCATACCTTGTTGCCCCATTAAAAAAAACTGTGCAATACATTTTAAACGTCTTTTAATTTATAGTATTTTTCAAAAATAGTTTTTTATGAATGTATTTTATAAGAATACAAATAGAAATTAGTTTTTTGTTGACATTTTACCATATTTAGCACTACACGTTCACTTTTATTTTTTATACACTAAATGTTTTTTCTCTCTCTCTCTCTCTCTCTCTCTCTCTCTCAATGGATAGAATTTAAAAAACTTACTTTGATTTATAAATATTTTTTTTGTCATAGATTATGTAGGAACTGAGAGTGGATCAGACAGAGACGATTCATTCAAACCGACCAAGAAGCAGAATCCCATAGAGAGTCCAACAATCTAGGACCATAAGAGACCTGTCAATTGGATGCCAACCCAGTCTGAGCTAACTAACTAACAACTCCACAGCTTTAAAACGAAAAGTACTTGTAAGAGATGGTTCCAAAAGAAGGAACCATTAACATGTCAACCTAACATGTCAACTTGGGCAGTTAACCCAAGACTAATCCCTAGTGAAAAAATAGTATACTTAAGCACAATTTATTCGTATGTATTTTAGTATAACTAAATGTATTTGTGGCACTTAATAAATTGGTATACTTAAAGTCTGCTAAATTGGAACAACTAATTTTGTACTAAATGCATTTTAGTTGTCCAAAAGCAGTGCTGAAGTTCAACTAAAGTTGTATTAAATATACGTGTTTGTGCTAAAGTGGAACTATTCCAAGTATACTTAAGTACACTTTAAATATACTCGTGTAATTAAGTTTTAAAATGCAGAATTTACTTAGCATACACTTCAAATGTATTTTGGTGACATTAGAATTGCAAATTCAATTACACTGTAAGAGTGTTGAACATACATTAATATTATACTGATAACAAACTTTTTGTGATTTTAAAACACATTGCAATGGCATTCCAAGTAAACTTGAAGTGTACTAATGGCATCATTTTAGTGTGCTACAAATAGGCTACAATAAAGTAATCTTTATAAATAATGGCACAGCTTAAGAATTTGGCACCCCCAGTATACAAGTAACTTACTTATCCAGTGAACATCAGTGAGACAATGGGAACAGATATATATGTATATTGAACGTGGGAACCAGTACAGGCTGGAATCAAACCCAGGTCGCTGTCACACAAGCGCACTAGCTTTATTTACCTGTTGTGCTACCACGCAGATATGGACTACGCAAAATTGGGGTTACTTTGTGATCTCTCTATACTGTTAAAAGTACAGCTATAAGCAAAATGATTTTTTCCATTAATGACAGCACAAATTATATGGATTAAAAGACTGCGAATCGCAGAGAAAAGTCTCAATATAGGCACAGTAAGTGTCTATGCATGAAAATAAGTGTGAAACGGCCGGTATATAACATAAAAGTGCATTAAACTTTACGCTGTAGAAGAAATAAAACCAGCAGATGCAACATTAACAATAAAATCAATTTTAATCGATAATGAAAATATTCAACAACGAATTTGATTATCGATTTGTTGCATCTGCACCCTGTGGACAGAAACCATCCTTCAGTCACGTTGCTTTACAGTAAAGAATAACACATTTCTGTGGACAAAACGCATATGGAAAATAGTGGAGGACACAGAGTGAGCTGCTGCGAGAAAGGATTCAAGTTGTCCGAAATATACAAATGCTTTAGATTTATAAGCGCTTATCGAGGCTATCACTGTCATGCTTTGACAGATGAGTGTGCTGTTTAATGCCTTTGAGACGTGTTTTCCTCAGCGCAAAATTTACATTTTACGGTTATATCCTTACCTATACATTTTTAGAAAATCCCACGAGTATGCCAGCGAGACTCGTTAAACTTCACAGACTTTCATGAACTGAGCACCAGTGAGCATTTGTGCATCAGACAGACAGAGCACAGTAGAATAGGAGCGCAATATAGAATATTATATTTATACATATTATATATATTCTACATGTAATACAAGTAATCATATTTATGAGAGCAGTATCAGTAATAGGAATATTGTTGGAATAGCCCATTACAGTTTAATGCCCATTACAATTGCTAACAAGCGTTTACCAATACTTAAAGTACTTTTTCTAAACTCTTAACACAGCAACACCTACATCACACAATTGGCCAAATGGTTAATTTTCTGGCCAAAACCACATTTTGTTAAATAAATACAAACTCTACATTTCAAAATGCTAAAAAACCTTTTTCTACATATACTAACTCTACCAAAACACGACGATCCCGACTCAAAATTGAATTACTCTGTCAATACACTAGCACAGTTTTCTATCCAACATTAACATGTAGTAAATTTTTGTGCAATAACTGTCAAAATACTAACAGTTGATGGCATTATGAAAAAAAAAAAAAAAAAAAATTGTATTACTTGTCATGTTTCAGTTCTAACTGAAAACTGTTTCCTTTTACTGTAAGCCATTCCACATTTTTGGTTGAGTGTATGCATTCTTGGCAACATGGCAACATACTATCTAAAAGTGAATGAGCCATTACTTTATAGAATGTACAGTACAAAAAAAAAAAAAAAAAAAAGTCCTTAGTGGGTCATTCTCACGAAACCATTAAAACACCACGGCACTAATGATTTTAAATATTAAACATGTATTTTAGTAATATATAAAAACCATAATAAAGACAATATTGTTCTCTATGCTGAACAAAGAGTAATTTCAACATATAAATTAATTATTTTTGTGTTTTACTGCATTTTCAGCTGAAATTCTCATTACTGCAATGCGTCCAGGTATGTCTGAATGTATGTTGCGTTCTAATTTAAACAGAAAAAAATGAAAATATCCTAAAAAAAAAAAAAAAAAAAAAAATTAAATATGGATGTTTTAATAGATCTTTTCAAATGTCAGAAAAAATATTAATGTATATTATATTAAAATAATAATGAAAAAATATGTTCTCATCCTCCACAACATTTTTTAAGGACTATTTACACACACACACAGAAAATTTTAAATAAATCTTGATTCTGAATTAAGCAACACATGTGCTAGAACCTCAAAGAAGGCTACCATGTAGGCAGATCTTTTTATATTTCTCCAGTTAAAAGTTAAAAATGATCTTGTCAGACCATGTACACAACATTTTGATTACCATTACCGTAACAGGAAATTTTCCTCATTTAGAAAAACTTTAAATAAACAATTTTCTGTGAAAAAAATGTACTTCATTAATGTCTAATTATGTACATTGAATAAAGTTGGCTAAATCATCATGGCTTCTCTGAATTTAACAAAATATGCTAAGGTACATCATCCTCCGCAACACCATTCTCACTTGCTGCAACAATTTAAGGCCAGTTGCTGTAGAGAGAACGTCTCGGGTTATGTATGTAACCCTGGTTCCCCGAATAGAGAACGAGACGCTGCGTCAGAACGCGGTGGGAACGCCTCTGCGTGATTGTGTCGTGAAGCACGTGTAAACTGTCCAATAGCGTGACGGAACGTCATAGGCGGGTGACGTCACAGACCAGGAAACTATAAAGCATACCCAGAACAAAGAACGCTAGCTGCTGATTGGCTGAAGTAAAGCGCTCTCAGGCATGCTGGGAGTATGGCAGGGAGACGCAGCATCTCGTTCCCTATTCAGGGAACCAGGGTTACATATGTAACCCGAGACATTCCCTTTCATGGGAACTCCCGCTGCGTCAGAACGTGGTGGGAACGCAATACCCACTACGCCATAGTCTCAAATGCCTGAGTGTATCAGGACAAAAGAACAGAAGACCCCGGAGTGGAGTCAAGATCTAGGTTATAAAACCTAATAAAAGTATGAGGTGAAGACCACCCTGCTGCATTGCATATATCCTGCAGGGAGACTCCAGAAACCAAAGCTTTAGAAGCAGCCATACTCCTAGTAGAATGAGCCCGGACAGCCAAAGGAGAAGGCTGTCCGGCAGACTCATAAGCGAGTGAGATGGCCTCGACCACCCACTTGCTTAACCTCTGCTTCGATGCAGGACACCCTCTCCTGGGTGACCCATAACAAACAAATAATTGATCTGTTTTACACCACAGGGCAGCTCTGTGGACATATGCATCTAAAGCCCAAACTGGGCAGAGCAGATTAAGTTGTTCCTGATCTGTGTTACTGAAAGGTGGAGGACAGAAGGCCTGCAGCATTATGGACCCTGCAATATTAGTAGGGACCTTAGGCACATAACCGGGTCTCGGGTGAAGAAAAGATTTGACCATGCCCGGAGCAAATTCCAGACATGATGGAGCAACTGAAAGAGCCTGTAAGTCTCCAATTCTCTTAAGAGACGAAATGGCTAGAAGATAGTCTTGAGAGTAAGAAACTTTTCATGAACCTCTTCCAATGGTTCAAAAGGATCCAGGGTCAAGCCCTCTAACACAATTGCTAGGTCCCAAGCCAGTGTTCTTGTGCGCTGAGCAGGCCTCAGCCTCAGTGTACCATGGAGAAATCGTGTGACCAAGGGATTTCTCCCCACCGAAGTACCCTCAATGGGTGGATAATATGCAGAGATAGCTGCAACATAAACTTTTAGAGTAGAAGGGGATAATCCAGCGGAGAAACATTCTTGCAAGAACTCAAGAATAGAACCCACAGCACAAGCAGCTGGGTCTAAAATCCTTTCTTCACACCAAGAAGAAAAAATTCTCCACTTGATGGCATACAATCTCCTCGTGGAAGGAACCCTGGATTGAAGGATGGTCTCAACCACCTCGGTGGAGAGACCTGAATCTATGAGGTGAGTCCCTTCAGGGGCCACGCCCACAGCTTCCATAGCTCTGGATGAGGGTGAAATATCGCGCCTCCTGCCTGTGACAGGAGGTCTTGTCTGATAGGAATCTCCATAGGGAGACCGTCTAGTAGTGACACTAGGTCCGAGAACCAAATTCTGGTCGGCCAGAATGGGGCTATGAGTAGAAGCCGAACCCCATCCCGGCGAACCCTCTCCAGAACTCCTGGGAGCAGAGCGATCGGGGGAAATGCATACAGACGCTGCCTCGGCCACATCTGTATCATGGCATCCAGCCCCAGTGGAGCTGGATGAGTGAGGGAGAACCACAACTGACAATGAGTCGTCTCCTGAGATGCAAATAGGTCTACTTCTGCACGACCGAAGTTTTGCCAAAGGAGCTCCACCACCTCGGGGTGAAGTCTCCACTCCCCAGGCCTCGGCCTCTGCCTCGACAGGATGTATGCTCCCTTATTCTGGGACCCAGGAATGTAAGCTGCCCTCAGAGAGAGTAGCTTCCCCTGGGCCCACAGGAGGATCCGATGGGCCAGCTTGCATAAAGGACGTGACCTCAGACCCCCCTGATGATTTATATAAGAGACCACCGACGTGTTGTCCGTACGGACCAACACGTGATGGCCCCTCAGGTCTGGGAGGAAGTGTTTGAGAGCTCGAAACACCGCCATCATTTCCAGCCGATTTATGTGCCAGGAAAGTAGATGGTCCTCCCACAGACCCCGGGCTGAGCGACCACTCATGATCGCTCCCCAACCCGTGAGGGAAGCATCCGTCGTTAGCATTACGCGACGACAAGGAACTCCCAACACGGGCCCTTGGGACAGGAACCAAGGCTTTTTCCACATGACCAAGGCACGAAGGCATCGCCGCGTGACCTTGATCATGCGAAAAGGATTTCCCCTCGGGGAAAACCCCTTGGTCCTGAGCCACCACTGCAAAGGTCTCATGTACAGTAGGCCAAAAGGTATCACGTTGGACGCTGCTGCCATAAGACCTAACAGCCTCTGAAACTGTTTCACAGTGAGTGACTGGCCTAGTTTTACCGCATTCCTCGAGTCCCATACCATGCCTAGAAAAGTGGTCGTCTGAGATGGAACGAGCACACTCTTTTTGGCATTGAGCCTGAACCCCAACCTTCTCATATGGGCAAGAACTACATCTCGATGTAGAACTGCCATGCTCTCTGATCGAGCTAGGATCAACCAATTGTCGATATAATTTAGTATGCGAATGTCCTGGAGTCTCAGAGGAGCCAGTGCTGCATCCACACACTTCATGAAGGTGCGGGGAGATAACCCTAGGCCGAACGGAAGAACCCGATACTGGTAAGCTTCGCCCCTGAAAGCGAACCTCAGGAACTTCCTGTGTTGAAGATGGATAGACACATGGAAGTAAGCGTCCTTCAGATCGATTGTCACAAACCAATCCTCGGACTGGATTTGCAAAACAATCTGTTTGAGTGTAAGCATCTTGAACTTTAACTTATGCACTGTGCGATCCAAAACCAGCAGATCTAAGATGGGACGCAGCCCTCCATCCTTCTTTGGAACTATGAAGTACCAGCTGTAAAACCCTGACTGCTTGCTGGGCGGAGACACCCGTTCTATAGCCCCTTTTTGCAAGAGAGTCATAACTTCTTGTTCCATAACCAGAGACTGCTCTGGGTCGACTACCGTAGATAGCACCCCGTTGAAGCTGGGCGGCCTCAGCCTGAATTGAATTCTGTAACCCACTTCTACCATACACAGCACCCATTAAGATATATTGGGCAGACATTTCCATTCTGCCAGAAAATCTACTAAGGGAACCAGTCTCTTGAGACTGGCCTCTGGTGTTGTTTGTGTGATCAGACCAGTGCCCTGAAATGGCGAACCGGCAGGAAGCAACTGAACTGAACGCTCCACGATCCTCCTCGGAGGATCGCTGGAGGCGTCTGCGCCCTGAAGCACACGAGGTGGCAGGGTTGGCAGAGCGACCTCCTGAGGGCGCCGAAGAGGAACGGGCACCGTGTAATGAGGTGAACTCCGTTTCTCCCCAGAGGGGACCACCCTCAGAAGCCTGACACCATTGGCGTCAGGACTTCTTCGCCGAAGACTTCCTAGAGATGATGACAGTCCTCAGATCTGCCTTCTTCTCTGGAGCCTTCGGCTGCGACCGCCACCCAGACCCCCACCCACCCTGCTTTTGTGGGGGAGCCCGAGTGGCGACGCTAATCTTCTGTTGTGCTCTGTGTGAGGAGCTGGTACTCGGCTGAGGCTGCTCCCGCCCAGCAGCCTCAGAGACTTGAGAGCGGCAGGGAAGAATTTTCTGAAATGCCATCACTTGTTTCTTTGCCTCCTGAAACCTGTCGACGACAGTGGTGACTGCGTCGCCGAACAGGCCAGAAGGCGAGAGCGGGGCATTCAGGAGGAAACTTTTATCTTTTTCCTTAATCCCAGATAGATTGAGCCATAAATGCCTCTCAGTGGCCACCAGGGCTGCCATAGAACGGCCCACTGATTTGGCCGTCTCCTTAGTGGCCCTGAGAGACAAATCTGTGGCCCAACGCAATTCGCGAAGTGCGTCGGCAGAAAATTCCCCACCCTCATCAATCTCCTTTAGCAGGTCATCCTGGTATGCTTGCATGATGGACATTGTGTGCAAGCACACCGCGGCTTGACCTGCCGCCGAGTACGCTTTGCCCACCAGCGTCGAAGTTGTCCTTAAAGGCTTGGTGGGCAATGTCGGGGATTTCAGCGACGATGCAGCCTCAGGAGAGAGATAGCCCACAAGCGTCTCTTCAACCTTGGGCATTGCCGCATAGCCATGGTGTTTCAGCCCCAGAATATTACTGTAGTTAGATGTAAGGAGGCTGAAAACATGATAGGAAGCTGGCTTATTCCACGACCTCAACACCTCGGTGTGGAGGCTGTGATGTAGAGGGAAGAAACCTTTCATCTTTCATCTAAAAGGCTCTTCGATTTTTCTTCTTGCTTCTCGGCTGGCCATGAGATGTTTAGTTTGGCGACAGCACGAGTCATAACCTCCATAAGCTCCTCATAAGCAGGTGTTTGAGGTGGCGAGTCCTCAGGATCGATACTCAGAATGTCTACCTCCTCGGAGCTAGACATCTGAAGTACCGGTGCCTCAACCCGGGGGGAAGAAACCGCAGAGCGTGCTTCCACCTGAGAAAAGGCACTGGATCTGGCAGGTGAGGGCAGAGAAAGGGCGGCGCCCGTCTCTAACCCCTCCACCAGATCCATTTGCGAACCCCATGATCTGAGCCGCCGCTCTGCCTCGGCAGAAGCGGGACCCGAACCACGAGGAAAGTGAGCCGAGGCGCCCTCCTCGAAGAGCGCCCGGCGGGAGCGGAGAGTTCGGACGTTGAACTTGTCTCAGTGCTCGCAAGCAACCCCCTCGAGGGCTGCCTGGGCATGCTCCACTCCCAAACAAACAACGCAAAGCTCGTGTGTGTCCCCACCCGTAATGAAGCGAGGGCAGGGAGAAGCACACGGCTTGAATTGTTTGCTCGCCATTTCAGTCATTATATATATATATATATATATATATATATTGTGCTTGGACAAACAACAATAAATATGACAGAAGACAGATACACAGAGCACTTGCTGAAGACAGAAGCTAGCGTTCTTTGTTCTGGGTATGCTTTATAGTTTCCTGGTCTGTGACGTCACCCACCTATGACGTTCCGTCATGCTATTGGACAGTTTCCACATGTGCTTCACGACGCAATCACGCAGAGGCGTTCCCACCGCGTTCTGACGCAGCGGGAGTTCCCATGAAAGGGAACTTCTGTTTCGGTAATGAGAATTTAATCATACAGGCTATTTTTTAAAATATGAGTTATTACAGTTTTTTTTTTTCAAGTGCTAACATACTTTTGTCCAATCTGTAGACACATTTTCAAAACTCTAAACACAATTAGCACAACATCCGTCTGTTGTGGCCATACCTGTAACACAATTTATGTCATTTTCACACAAAATGCAGTCAATTAACACATTTCTAAAATGGTTAAATTTTCTTTTCATACAAGCTTACCCCATACCAAAATCATGGATCTTTCTGATCTTATTTACAAATGCTTAAACACAGCAAGTCAGAAATGAAGACCTAATGTTCCAATCTTTAAATATAGAATAAAACTTCTACTTTTGCAACAACAGTAGCTCAAAAGTATTGATAAAATTATATAAAACAAATACTGAAACAATTGATAAGCATTTTTAATTAGCAGATCACTGAAAATTTCAGAAATAGCAGATTCAAATCTCAGTTGGAGGCATAGTCAGGTGTTGAAGGTATTTTACATACAGTAAAATAGGACTGTTTAAATAGTTTTTTGTTCAGTGTGGATGCAGAACAACAGAGGAGCAGAGAGAGAAAAAAATTGTGTCTGAGTAAGTGAGAGGAATAGATGAAGAAGGAGAGGAGTAGTTGGATCAGAACAAGGGAGAGAAGAGGTATGGGAGAGGAGGAAGATTATGTACTGGATTGTGCATCTGTGGTTTTCCCCTTACACATGTAGAACCTATGAAAGCTTATTTCTGCCATGGAATAGAAAAAAAAAAAGTAATTGTGACTATTTATCTCACAATTCTGACTTTTTTTTATTTCTCTCAGTTCCTAGATTATATCTCACAATTGTGAGATGTAAACTCACAATTGCATGAAAAAAAATAAAATAAAATAGAATTGTGAGATAAATGTCACAATTACCGTTTATACTTTTTTATTCTTAATTATTCAATAATAACCAAAGGCCATGTATGTTGGATTTGTTGTTGATCAATGGCTTACATGTAAGCATTCTACTTTTACTGCAGTAAAAAGATACTGAATTATAAAAACAATGGATTTAATATTTTTTGCAGGTAGAACTGAAACATGACGAGTAATGCAGTTTTCGTAATGCCATCAACTAGTATTTTGACAGTCATTGCACAATGATTGACTATATGTTCATGTTGGATAGAAAACTAGTGCTAGTGTTTGAAAGAATGACTCGATTTTAGTTTGCTGTGTTTTGATAGAGTTAGTATACATAGAAAAAGGTTTTTAGCATTTTGAAATGTAGAGTTTGTATTTATTTAACAAAATATGATTTTGTATTGTATGTTTATTTTGTAATTTGATTTATGAAGACAGCTCATAATGTATTGGATGATTTAGCCAACTTTTAGTCAATGTAAATACTACATTATGAAGACAGTCCTCACAAAGCTAGTCAAAACAGTATACATAAGGTTTGTTGTACTGTATTAGTAAAAACAGTGATATTATGTCCTAACCTGACAGAAAGTTGTGTAAATCATTAGATTTAAATATAAACATGATTTGGCCAATTTATGAGCATTTTAAAATAGCGAGCAGGCTGGACTTTAACCAATAAGTGAGGTAAGCAGCTGCTTAGGGCCTCTGGGAATAAGGGGGCCCATTGATGGCAAAACATTTTTGGCAAATGCTCCAGTACATATTTGTGTTTGAGCTTTGGAAAGCATTAAAGGTTTCTATTTACAATGTGTTTTGCAGCATTGAGCTCAGTAGCTAATCTCAGACATATATATTGCTTTCTTGAACGCAATGGCAAATCTAAGGTGTTTAAATTAGAATCCACTCACTCCTTGAAAAGTTTTTGTTCAGAGTTGAGTTCTGTGTGCTCACAATGTGTATTTCAAATCACATTTATTTGTACAGTGCTTGTCACAATACATATCGTTTCAAAGCAGCTTTACAGAAAATGCATGCGTCTACATTACAATTTAAAGTGATCTGTTATCAGAGGTGACTGAAAGTAATGTCCATTTCAGAAATAAGATTAAGATAATAGAAATCATGTTAACTGACGTACTTATTTTAGGCAAAAACAATGAGCTACTTAACTATTACAAGTTGTGATCATGATTAAAATATATAGAATTTTGGCAGACATGATGTACGATAAATAAGATTTATTTTCAAGTGTAGAGAGCTTCATTGGCTATAATAGAACTTCATGAGATCGCTTTTTAGTGATTATAAAAAGGAATGCTCTTTTTGTGGATTATAGGCTATACATATATAATCCATTCAGAATTTTTATAAAAGCCTTGTTTTTCATGCTGCTGAGAGG
Organism: Mylopharyngodon piceus; assembly: GCA_039654765.1. Classification (NCBI taxonomy): domain Eukaryota; kingdom Metazoa; phylum Chordata; class Actinopteri; order Cypriniformes; family Xenocyprididae; genus Mylopharyngodon; species Mylopharyngodon piceus. The sequence goes on from JBCHWC010000114.1 coordinate 158,088, forward strand.
ACTGATGAGGATTGAATAACATGCTGCAAAGTGTTGGTAATGACATCCCTATATAAATGCGGAATGTTTGAGTTCTATACATTTGGGTCAAATCTGATTTGTTATCAATGTTTGTTGTTCATCAGCTGGAAGAAAATTGTTTTGACAGTGATTCCAGGAATATTGTTTTTCTTTGCCATTATCGTTGTGGTGTGGACTCTACTATTCTCTTAAATTTTGAGTAATTTTTAAAACTGTCTTTGTAGTTATTGTTATAGTTATCATTACTGGTAACAAATATAGTAACCAAAAATATAGTATAGCCTTAACAAATAAAGTAAAATCTGTAGACTTGTAAGCCATTCAGTCCTTATTACAAGATGTATGCTATCCCAGACTTAACAGGTTTACAAAAACTTCTCATTGCTAATCTGGTAAATGGGTGGTGCATGTTGTATTGCTAAATGCACATTATACGTGTTCTCAGTTTTTAGCCTATGCAAGTCTATATTTTTGAAGCACTGCAAAATCAAACTGATTGAACTTAAATCCATAATCGTGCCAATATTATCTAATTTATTTTCTACATTAAAGTTTATATTTTGAAACTATACCTCATTCTTAGTATTGTATAGCGAACAGCACATTCCAGGACCCCTCTCTGTCCATAACAGTGGACAAAGGTTTGCTACATTTTGATTGGATCTTGGTGGACTAACACAAACAAACTGTCCAATGCCATCAGATAAAGATGCTAGGACAACATCCAGACACCTCTTAGAGGGCAAGAAGAAGATCTCTGGTACCAAGCCCAAGAAGGACAGGACTTCTCATTGGTCCACATGCAGTTTCTGCCCTTCACCCATCTAAAGGCTAATTCCTAAGGTTGGCCAGTGACTGCCATAAAAATTCCTCAGGACCTCAGCAGCAGTGGGTGAAACAAAGAGAGATCACAAAGATTCATCCAAATCCATTCATAACTATGTTTGGAAACCTTAAAACTGATGTAAACTACACACATCCATTTCATACTTATTCACAGAAATAAGTATTCTCAGTGACAGCTATTTGTGGTGCAACATCTTACACAAATTCAGCTGTTAATGTACAAATGAATTAATGCATGACATTTCAATCTTTTTCCATCATGTTTGGTTTCTTTTTCTTTAGAATATTGCCAAAGGTATTCTGGTTTGGAAAGTGAGAAATGCATTGGTAAATTTTAAAGACACTTTAAAGACTTCCAACTTTGTGCTTTATGCAAATGAGTTCCACAGAGGAAAGAAGGGAGGGTGTGTGTGTGTCCCTTCTGATGCCAGCAGCCAATCACAGCACTCAAATGGAGAAGCGCCAAATTGCAATCTTCTCCTCATCGGAAAGGGATAAAGGTACCCTTACAACAGACACTCCTTGTTCTGAGTCTTCGGTTCATCCAGTGAGACATACACAACCAGTCAAAAGTTTGGAAACATTACTATTTTTAATGTTTTTGAACGAAGTCTCTGCATTTAAGGCTGCATTTATTTCATAATAAATACAGAAAAAACAATAATATTGTGAAATATTATTACAATTTAAAATTATGGTTTTCTATTTTAATATACTTTAAAATATAATTTATTTATGTGATGCAAAGCTGAATTGTCAGCATCATTACTCCAGTCTTCAGTGTCACATGATCCTTCAGAAATCATTGTAATATGCTGATTTATTATCAATGTTGGAAACAGTTGTGCTGCTTATATTATTTTATAACCTGTGATACTTTTTCAGGATTCTTTGATGAAGAAAAAGTTAAAAAATATCAGCATTTATTTAAAATAGAAAACTTTTGTAACAATAAAAGTTAAAAAGTTTGGGGTCAGTAATTTTTTTCTTTTTGAAAGAAATTAATACTTTTATTCAGCACAGATGTGTTAAATTGATAAAGTGATAGTAAAGATTTAAATTGTTAGAAAAGATTTATATTTTGAATAAATGCTGTTCATTTTAACCTTTTATTCATCAATGAGTCCTGAAAAAAAAAGTATTACAGGTTCCAAAAAAATATTAAGCAACACAACTGTTTTCAACATTGATAATAACTGAGTATCAAATCAGCATATTAGAATGATTGCTGAAGGATCATGCAACACTGAAGACTGGAGTAATGATGCTGAAAATTCAGCTTTGCATCACAGAAATAAATTATATTTTAAAGGATATTAAAATAGAAAACCATAATTTTAAATTGTAATAATATTTCACAATATTATTGTTTTTTCTGTATTTATTATGAAATAAATGCAGCCTTAATGAGCATAAGAGATCAAAAACATTAAAAATAGTAATGTTTCCAAACTTTTGACTGGTAGTGTAACCGTTCTGAGTCTCCCTTCAAGTGAGACAGAAACAGATCAACCAAGTTCTGAGTCCCAGCCTGCGAAGCTGGGACACTAACAGATACAACACCATTCTGAGTCTGTCCTGTAAGATATAGATATTAACAGATACGGCCACGTTTTGAGCCTCCAGCCAGTGAGGAAAGAGACATTAACAAACACTACGTTCAGAGTTTTTGTTCAGCGAGACAGTAACGACTACAGAGGTACAACAGCGGATTGACCAAGTTCTGAGTGTCTGGCCCAGAGAGGCAGAAGACACACAGAGACACTTGCAACAAGGTTAAGCTCAAGAGAGCAAACCTTCACTTCAAGGTACCTTTGTCTGCATGTTCCAGCCTGTTAAGGACCTTCTGCATGTACGTCAGGGCCTCATCTGCGTGTTCCAGATTTTAGGACCCTTTCATGCTCCAGGAGATCAGCATCCCACAGAGCTTCTTGTTCAAGACTGTTGAAACAGATTCCGGCACCTCTCCCCACTACATTGTCACTCAGCACAACCAGTGGAAGACGTCACCGCCATCGGACTCAACCACGTGGAACGTAAATATCAGTTAACCAAACCTCTTTCCAGAGACCTTGGCATTGTTATATATTATCAGTAATAATTTTCTAATTCACATTAGATGTAATATAGCTGATGTTAGTTAATAACAAATAATATTTCGTTTATTTGTTTGGTGCATAATAAGGTTCTCCACCTTATTATTTTGAGAGAAACAGTTTATCTTTCCATAAGATAACATAACTCTTCCATAGCTACACCCAACTTAATCACTTGTATTTTATGTATCTTATGCACTTTATTCCTTTATCATTCATGGTATTCATTTAGTAGTTGTGTTAATTATTCTTGTTTATCTTTTGTTAATAAAATTTATTTTATTACACTTGCGTCTTCCTTGTGCTGATAATACAGAAGAGGCAAAGTTAGCAAGAGAGCAATCTCACCAATCATTCAGATAAATCAGCTGACCACTTTAAATTAATTCTAAATTATTGAACAGCCTCCGATTGGGAGTGTTCTCATACTGGCAAGGTAAAAGACCTTGACTGGTGCCCTGAAAGAAGAGGGAAGTGGTCATCTGATGTACTCATAACCTCTCTTTAAGTGATGTGTGATCCAAAAATCACAACGTCAGCTTTGACGTGAGTATCAATCCATATTTTACTTTGCGTCCTTGGATGGGTGAAAATAAAATTACTACAGTATACTCATTATCATTACCAAAACCAGCAACCTTTCAATTCTGTAACCTATGTATTATTACCGCAACAGGTGTTATTTAATATTTATTTAATAAATGGAAAAATAGTAGTTTGCTTTTAAATGTATGAGCTGAATATATACAATATGCTCTTTCAGGTTTGCCACATCATTTTGAAAATATGTCAAGTTTCAATAAAAACCTGTGCCCTACACAGACCACATATTCTGCGTAGAACAGTGGTACTGGAATTGTTGTAGTAAAAGCTTTACATTAAGCTTTTACTGAAATGAAAACTTGAAAGTGCTGCCATTGATCAACAACAAATCCAACATACATGGCCTTTGGTTACTATGGAAGCTTTTTTCCGCCACAGAATAAAAAAGTATAAGGGCCCTATTTTAACGATCTAAGCGCACGGTCTAAAGCGCACGGCTCAGATGCATTTAGGGCTTGTCTGAATCCACTTATGATAGTTTAACGCATAGTCTAAAATGAGTAATGGGTGTGTTTTGAGCATGACGTGCAATAAACCAATCAGAGTCTCATCTCCCATTCCCTTTAAAAACCAGTTGCGCTCGCGCCATGGCGGATTCGCTATTTACATGGCGGAATTTGCAAGCGGAAAAACTGAACACTTTTACAGTGAGGAAACGGATCTGCTCGTGTACGAGGTTAAAGCGCGTGAGCAGACCATCTACAGGACAAGCCGGATTCCACCAAAGCATTTTTATCTTTATGCACACAATAATAATCTTTTACATTGTAATCCTTTTATTTTTAATATTTGGCATGTTTGTGTGCTGCTGCGCTTCCCTGTGTATGTAATAAGCAGAATGTACGTGTGCTGTGCATCTGCATATAGGTGCATATTACTAATATTGCTCTTTAAATAACAAAACAAATATTGCGCCATTGACTTTAGACCAGGTTTCAGTTGGTCAATGGCGCAGTCTATTTCAGTTGCCTCAAAATAGTAATGTGCCAACAATGCGCCTGAGCACACCTCATTTTCAGACCAGCACGCCCATGGGCGCACAAATGGGAGCAAATGCATTTGCTATTTAAACAACGTGGCACAGGACATGAAAATGATAACTGCGTCGGGCTGAAACTAGCAAAAAACAATTGCGTCGTGCCTATAAGGTAATTAATTGTAGTTGCGTCCCCAATGACGCACTATACACTATTGTAACGTATCCGTCACCTGCTGGTTCCTGCTACTCCCCACCAGAGGTCGCCGGTTCACCATTTCATTGCACACACAGTTATACATCACTCTGGACTACATTTCCCACAAGCCCTCACCTAGGAACCAATCATGCACTCACACCTGTTTCCCATCAGTGACCCTTTATAAGCTGCACTCACACACACACTCATGGCTGAGTATTGTTTAGCCTTTGTTTGACCTTGTCTCTGTGTTCCTTGTTCCTTGCCTTGCCTTGCCTTGCCTTGCCTTGCCTAGCCTGTGTTTTTGACCCTGGACTTTTTCCTTGTTGATGATTGTTTGCTGCCTGCCTTGACCTTTGCCTGTGAATTGGATTACTCTTTTGCCTTGCCTCCCTGTTTCTGTTTGCTGGTGTTTGACCTATTGCCTGTACGACTACGCTCTTTTAAATAAAGGCTGCACGTGGATTTTCAACTCCGTCGCCCAGTTCCCTTCGTTACAACTATGCACTTATACTCTATGTACTTACACACAATGTACTCATCCGTGTAGTGTGTGAATTTTGTAAGGTTATTTTGTCATTCAACATCGGAGTCGGCCCCTTCCCCTCCGCTACGCAATTAAAGGATTAGTTCACTTCTGAGTTAAAATTTCCTTATAATTTACTCATCCCCATGTCATCTAAGATGTTCAAGTCTTTCTTTCTTCAGTCGAAAAGAAATTAAGGTTTTTGAGGAAAACATTCCAGGATTTTTCTCCATATAGTGGACGTAATTGGGGTCCAAATTGCAGTTTCATTGCAGCTTCAAAGGGCTCTACACGATCCCAGACGAGGAATAAGGGTCTTGTCTAGCGAAACGACTGTTATTTTTCTTAAAAAAAATAAAAATGTATATACTTTTTAACCACAAATGCTCATCTTCCACTGCTCTGCGATCCGCCAGGCGTTATGTAATCAGGTTAGAAAGGTCACACATGACGTAGGTGAAAGTACAGATCCAGTGTCTACAAAGCCAACGTGCATTTGTGGTTAAAAAGTATATACATTTTTTTAAAAAAAATTTTTAGAAAATGAATGATTGTTTCGCTAGACAAGACACTTATTCCTCGTCTGGGATCGTGTAGAGCCCTTTGAAGCTTTACTGAAACTGCAATTTGGACCTTCCACCTGTACCCCACTGAAGTCCACTATATGGAGAAAAATCCTGGAATGTTTTCCTCAAACCTTAATTTATTTTCGACTGAAGTAAAAAAGATATGAACATCTTGGTGAAACGATATGCTGAGGAGCAAGGAAGCAGGCAGAGAAGAGGATCCAAGTGAAGCTTAAAATTTATTCCAGTAATCCATAAGGCAAACAAACACAGGTAACAGCGAAACGCGGTAACGAGGTAACAAGGGGGCGTGGTCCAGTAAGTGTCCATGGTAACTAACAAGGGGAACAGCAGCAGGGAAACAAGAGGTGAACACACAACAATGGGGACACAGGAGACACAGGCAGGGATTATAACACTTGGATAACATGGGGGTAAATTATCAGGAAATATTAATTCAGAAGTGAACTAATCCTTTAATGCTGTGACAGTTAAGTGAGTGCATGAAGTGTCCAACATTCCACACTTCGTTTTTCTGTTAATTTAGCGCATCATCTGTGTATTTAAAGTGCACTTTTTCTTTTTGGAATTTTCAGTGTGAACCAAGTGGCAACCTCCCCCAGTTTCTCTTGAAGCCAATATGGAAGTGACTTAAACTGCAATTCATTGACTGGCCACTAGGGACAGGCTCCAAAAGAGAGCAGAATCTGTTTGATTGAGCCCCATGTTAAAATGGCCAACTTTACAGCAGAAAAAAAAGATTTCTTTTTTATAACTCATCCGTTTAAATTATATTAAGCCTTAAAGTTCTGCATAATAAGGGCGTGGCAACTTGAGTGACAGGTGGATTGCCGCTGCTGTCTGTCACCTCAGCTAATTCCAGCCGATGAACTTGACATCTCTGCCGTGTTTGTGCTTTTTTTAGATTATTTTAAAGAATTATCAAATAATATGGCCTGCTGTGCAGTTAATGGTCGAGACAAATGTACGTCTGTGTACATGTGCACACATGTGGAAAATAAACAGAACACATTGGATCATCTTGGCAATGGCTAAAATTTTTACTACAATGACAATGGCTGTAAAATATGCCTCTCAAGACACCACAAAATCCGACAGCACTGCACTAAAACTGCTGCACTATTTTGATGAATTGATGGGTCTAATAAATACGATCATATTTTTACAACATAAACAACGCTTCTCAGATTGCATAATTTCTTGAAGAACGATGATGGAGAGCAGATTGTTCAGAAGAAATACAAGGCAAACAATGTATATCAACATTTCATGGATTTAACGCTTTTGTAGACAAAAAGTGCTGTTGGACATTTTTGGACTCTCATGGACATTTTACGCAAGTGCGACGGATTGAATTCATTTCGCAATCGCTATTTCATTACAAAGGTATGAAGTCCCGTTTTGATTTGTGCGTGTTGTCATTTACACACCCGACAGAAATTACAATATTACTGTTGAATATTACTGGAGAACTTTCAAATGATATAACTTAATTAATATTTTAGATAGTATCTAAGATAGATAGCTCCTTAGCCTGAGCTTGAACTTGGTCATGTCAAGCTAGGCGGGTGTGGTTTCAGCAACCAGGCACCTCAGTTCCAACCACGTCCCGCCTCTTTGCCCATTTTCAGTTATCCGGGAGTGATGCGCAGTGACGCGCTGCTAAGATGGTGACGGCCCACTTTAGGCTTCAAAAATGCTCTTCAGAAACCTACGGGTGACATCACAGACACTACATCCATATTTTTTTTACAGTCTATGGTGTGAACACACTACTCACACTATTTATATTTAAAAACGTCATAGAATAGTAAATATGTACTTGAATTGGGACACACCTTGAGATTTTTTATCTGACAATTCTGACTTTTTTCTCAGAATTGTGAGATATAAACTAGGAATATGATTGCATGCCAATGTGCATTGACTCGTTTTAGTTACACTCGAAGCAGATTGGCCTCTCTAGCGAGATTCCTATTCGTCGGTCTGTCCGACGTACATCGAACGTGACCGACTGAATGGGAACTAACGCCATGCTTCCTAATGATATCTCCCAAGGGTAGCATGTACAGAGTGAAAAGCAACAGTCCTAGTACTGAGCCTTGCGGTACTCCACACTGAACTTGTGATTGATATGACATCTCTTCATTTACTGCAATTCCACTAATGCCAACATAATTTTCGAGTCTATTCAAAAGAATGCTGTGATCGATAGTGTCAAAAGCAGCTCTGAGATCTAGTAACACTAGTAGAGAGATACAACCACGATCTGATGATAAGAGCAAATCATTTGTAACTCTAATGAGAGCCATCTCAGTACTATGGTACGGTCTAAAATCTGACTGGAAATCCTCACAGAAACCATTTCTTTCTAAGAAGGAACATATTTGCGATGATACTGCCTTTTCTAGTATTGTTGGCAGAAAAGGTAGATTTGAGATCAACCTGTAATTGACTAATTCTCTAGGATCAAGTTGTGGTTTTTTAATAAGAGGTTTGATAATAGCCAGCTTAAAAGTTTTCAGTACGTATCCTAGTGACAAAGATGAATTAATTATATTAAGAAGAGGATCTATGACCTCTGAAAGCATCTCTTTCAATAGCTTAGTCGGTATAGGGTCTAACATACGTGTTGTTGATTTAGATGATTTAATGAGTTTAGACAATTCTTCCTCTCCTATAGCAATGAATGAATGGAATTTTTGTCCCTCAGGGACACTACAATGCACTGCCTGACGTGATACTGTAATAGACGGTTGCATGGTTATAATTTCCTCTCTAATATTATCAATCTTGCAAGTAAAGAAGTTCATAAAGTCATTACTGCTGTGTTGTTTGGAAACATCAAAAGTTGAAGCTTTATTTCTCGTTAATTTAGCCACTGTATCAAATAAATACTTAGGGTTGTGTTTATTTTCTTCTAAGAGATTTGAAAAATAAGCAGATCTAGCAGTTTTTAAGGCCTTTCTGTACTCAATCATGCTCTCTCTCTCTCCACAAAATGCGAAAAACTTCTAGTTTGGTTTTCTTCCAGCTGCGCTCCATTTTTGTGGTTGCTCTCTCGAGGGCCCGAGTGTGCTCGTTGTACCACGACGTTGGACTAATTTCCTTAATCTTCTTTAAGCGCAAAGGAGCTAAGCTATCTGGTATGCTAAGGAGATGAAACTGAGCGGGAATACTATTTATAAAGCAATCTTTAGTGGTAGAGAAGTGGTTTTGTAGCCTTGGCTAAATGTAGTATACACGAGACTAGATAATGATCTGAGATGTCGTCACTCTGCTGTAGAATTTCAATAGCATCAATATTGATTCCATGTGAGATTGAGATTCCATCTCAATACATCTTTTTCATTATCTACATGGATATTAAAATCACCAACAATTAGGACTTTATCTGCAGCCAGTACTAACTGATAGAAAATCAGCAATTCTTTGATAAAGTCTGTATGGTGCCCTGGTGGCCTGTATACAGTAGCCAGCACAAATGTCACATTTACATTAGATTACATTTATTAATTTAGCAGACGCTTTTATCCAAAGTGACTTACATGTGAGGAATACGTGAGGAATACAATAAGCGAGTCATCGTGAAGAGGCAAATAGACACAAGAAGTGCTCACAATACAAGTTTCAGACCTTGCTTAGAGTAGCATAAGCTAGAATAGGGAGGGATTAAAGAAAGAGAAATGGGATTTGTCGCATACATTACATGACGTTAAAGTACCATCAATTCGAATGAATTATATTTGAAAGACTTTTGAGTAATACTGAAGATATTACTATAAATTATAGGAACACCTCTCCTTTTGCCTATTATTGTCTGTGATAATATCATTAACAATAAGTGCTTTTGAAGAAAGGGATCTAATATTCAGCAACCCAAGCTTTATCATTTGTTTATCAGTATTATATCTGTTTTTTATTTGTTGAACATCAATTAAATTTTTACCCTTAAATGGGTTTGGGAGTTTTTTGTATTTACTAATTTGGGGTACAGACACAGTCTCTATGTGATTATATCTAGGTGAAAGAGTGTCTATGTGTTGGGATTTATCTGACTTTTGTGACGTGACACAGCTAGCAGACGGTCAGTTTAGTCAGTCTGTCTGCTTCCTGACCTGGGCCCCAGTTTGTCATGTTTCAGCTCTAAGACTATGTGCCATATTACTAGAGAAGAGCGGCACCATCCCAGGAGGGATGAATACCATCTCTTTTCAACAGGTCAGGTCTGCCCCAAAAACTTTTCCAATTGTCTATGAACCCTATATTATTCTGCAGACACCACTTAGACAGCCAGCCATTGAGTGATGATAGTCTGCTAAGTATCTCATCACTCCGACGAACAGGAAGGGGTCCAGAGCAAATTACAGTGTCTGACATCGTATCACACACCTTTTTTAATGTTAATTTTAGTGATCTCCGACTGGCGAAGTCAAACATCATTAGTGCCGACGTGAATAATAATAATAATAAAGTATTTACGATTAGCATTAGCCAGCACTTTTAAATTTGCTTTGATGTCAGGCTCCCGCTCTGGCTCCCGGCAAACATATGACTATGGTGGCTGGTGTCTCTATTTTCATGTTCCGTGTAATAGAATTGCCAATAACTAGGGCATTTTCAACAGGATTCTCAGTGGGTGCGTCACTGAGTGGGGAGAACCTGTTTGATGTTCTAATCGGAACGGAAGAGCGGTGTTTTGCGGAACTGAACAATGTAGAGTTCACTAAGCCAGTCGCATCCAAAACAGTATCTAAAGCCCTTGCATTCTTACTATCCTCAATCAAAGTTTGGATGCGTGTCTCTAATTCTGAAATCTTCTCCGTCAGCCTGACTATCTCCCTGCATTCATCACATGTGTAAATCTCACCGCTGACAGAGAAAGCTATACTAAGCATGTGACAGGCAGTGCAAGTAAGGATAACAGGGGAAGATGACAAGACTCACTGTGTTTGTAGACTGATCCGACTTACCACAGTTGTTTGATGAACTTGTAGAAAAAGACAGTAGGCACGGGTGACAGGCTAGCGAAATGCTAATGCGTTGTGATAGCGATTTAGATTAAAAGATTAAAAGCTAGCTATCTATCTAAACTGACAATAAACAATTTTGAGACAAAATCATCTGACTGTGGGCATACATGATTCATTACATATCAGAAATCACTAGTCGCTGGTGATTTTGGTTAGACGTACACATAATCCATACATATCAAACGATCTGTAACAAAGCAATAGTGGCACAGTAAAAAAACAAAACTTTTTACTCACATAAGTGTGTTTTACTCACATAAGGCTTGTAAGTGTGTCGGATCCAATATAGAAAGCGCAGCATCGTTTTTTAATTTCAGGCTCTCTGCAAATCCAATGCAGCTACTATTCCACAGATTTTTGTCTCAAAAGTGATTTCTGATGATAATGATTCATGTAGGACTACAGTCAGATGTTTTTGTCTCAAAATCGTTTATTGTCAGTAAATCAAACCACTGACTAAACCTTCAACTTCACATTGTTTCTTTTAGTAGGATGAAAATAATCTGTTAATTTGCTAATCTGATAATTAATCTGTTAATCTGTTAATAATCTGTCATTTAAACTGTGATTAAATTATATATAGAAAGCGATCAAAGAATGCTCCTGTCATGAACTTGGCCTCTGTGGCTCCCTCTGATCGCCACCAGAGGGCTCCCTCACCCGAGTATTAACTTTCCTGGACTACATTTCCCATAACCCTGTACCTGGGCTGATTACACACACACCTGATCCCCATCACCCGGACTATTTAAGCAGACGCACACATTCACCCATTGCAAAGTCTTGTTTTGCCCCGGCTGACACTACTGAGCGTTTTCCTTGTTTATTGTTATTTTGTGTATGACCTTGGACTGTTTAGTACCCTCATGTTTGTTTGCTGCCTGCCCTGTGATTTACCTGACTGTTTCCTGGATTACTCTGCCTTGCCTGCCGCCTGCCCTGACCCTTTGCCTGATCCTGTTTATGATAACGCTTTGCCTTGGACACTGTTATTGCTGGTATTTGACCCCTGCCTGTACGACTACGATTGTTTATAATAAAGCTGCATAAGGATCCCATCGAGTCTGCCGCCTCGTTACAGCTCCCTTTACAATACAGTCAATCAAACAGTGCAAGTGTTCTGGACTCTCGCCAGCACTCCCATTAGAATCAACAAATCTATTATTTACATTGTGTTTGCACTGTTAGTTATCATGAAAGCATTCGTTAGTGTGCAGAAATTCGTTAGTGTGCAGAGTTACAATGACAATCACTGCATTCTTGCCCTCAACATGTCTGTGATCAGCTACATGCTCATCACTGCAACCTTTCATGCCACAATCTAAATATAATGCTATAATCAACATGATTTCATGATTAGCAAACCTTGAGAACTGTAATAGTAAAAACATGCTAAAAGTTTTCGAGAGAATTCAAAGATGCAAAGATGTTAGCCAATCACAGCAATGGGCATTTACACTGAAGTCTCACAGCAGACACTGCCCTTAAAACAGTGCAACAACCTGGCACTGCACAACATTTCGCACTCTTCAAAGGCATGTTTATCGCTTAGTTGCTCGATCCAGTGTTAGCGCCACGTCTGTTCCCATTCAGTTGGTCACGTTCGACGTACGTCGGACAGACCGACGAATAGGAATCTCGCTAGAGAGGCCAATCTGCTTCGAGTGTAACTAAACGAGCCAATGCACATTGGCATGCAATCATATGCAGCAGCTGCTCTCCTCGCAGCGCGGGTATTTAATGAGCAGCAGGTGCGTTGCATCTTCAGGTTTTTGCTTCGGAGCCGAACGGTGTATGTCTCTGTTTCTCTGCAAGCAAGTGTCTGTGACGAGTCAGCTCTTCAGGACGAACTTCTTTATCTCAGTGCGGGCGTACAGCACAGCAGCGGGGTCGACTCCTCTCTTTTTTCTCTCTTTTGTGTTTGTTTTTGCCTTTTGAGCAAAAAGCTGTTTTTTCAGCTTAAAAAGGGCTGTTCTCACGGCCGGTACAGTGCGCTTTGAGCGTTAAAAAGCCGTTTTGACGGCCAGTAAGAGTGAGCGCCTTCAAAGAGAGGAGAGCACACGACAGGCTGCACACAATCCCTGTCTGTGTTGCCGCAGCTGTTCCCCTTCGTGCTTCAGCACTTTTAAAAGAGTAAGTCCCTGAAAGAGCTTACACAAGTAGAGCTTGTGTCTTTTTAAAGATGACATTCTACTTGTTTCTGGATGCGATCGTTACCTGGCACAGAGAGATGGTCACGATCGCTGCGTCATGTGTCTGGGCTTAAAGCAAGCTGAGGCAGTGTTCGTGGATGCATCATGTACCCATTGTGGGAAGATGACCATCTCGGAGTTGCAATCGAGACTCCAGTTCCTGCAAAGGACTCGTTTGTGCATCAGGCGATCCTTGAGCTAAATAAGACACTTAATCGTAAATCAAGAGTATTGTAAATGTGCTGTTTTTTTTTTGTTTGTTTTGTTTTTTGTTTTTTTTTGAGTGTGTGGATTAAGTGTAAGTGTTGTGTAAGAGATGATTGTTGCAAACATAGAAATATACTGTTATGCAAGAAAAATTTCAGACATGCTCCGACAATAAAGTATTATATCAATATCAATCAATCAATATCAAAGGGGCGGAGTCCCGGTGTGCACCATCCGTATCCTTCGGAGCTCCCCCCGATGACCGAATGTCAATAGCTGCATCGGAGGGTGAGCCAGATTTCTCTGGAGATGACGAGTCGGCGCAGTTGCCTCCTTCGGGAACAGTAGCTGTGCCCAATTCAGATCCAGAAATGATGGCTATGCTTTCCCGGGCCGCCAACAGGGTTGGGCTCGTGTGGAATTCTCCACCGTGTCCCGAGCCCTCGCGGTTAGACGATTGGTATCTCAGGGTGGCTCGTGCTGGTTCTTAGCCACCCACCCTGGTTCCTTTTTTTTCCCGGAGGTGCATGAAGAGCTCACCGGTACGTGGACGGCACCTTTTACTGCCCGAAAACGTTCCGGTGGGTCCTCCTCCCTCACCACCCTTGATGGAGGTTCGGCTAATGGTTATACGCACATCCCCCCTGTGGAGCTGTCCCTCCAGCCAATATGAGGTCAGGGTTCTACAGTCCCTACTTCATTGTACCCAAGAAAAGCGGTGGGTTACGACCGATCTTGGACCTGCAAGTTTTGAATCGGAGCCTCCACAAGCTACCGTTCAAAATGCTCACACAGAAACGCATTTTCGAGTGCATCCGTCCCCAAGATTGGTTTGCAGCGATCGACCTGAAGGACACGTACTTTCATGTCTCGATTCTCCCTCGACACAGGCCGTTCCTGCGCTTTGTGTTCGAGGGTCGAGCATATCAGTACAAGGTCCTGCCCTTCGGGCTGGCCCTGTCTCCCCGCGTCGTGGAGGGAGCCCTTGTTCCCATGAGAGAACAGGGTGTTCGCATCCTCAACTATCTCGACGACTGGCTCATTCTAGCTCAGTCTCATGATCAGTTATGCGAACACAGGGACCTGGTGCTCAGTCACCTCAGCCAGTTGGGCCTTCAGGTCAACTGGGAAAAGAGCAAACTCTCCCCTGTGCAGAGGATCTCTTTTTTTCGGTATAGAGTTGGATTCGGTCGAACAGACAGCATGCCTCACAGAGGAACGTGCTCAGTTGGTGTTGAACTGCTTGAATACGTTCAAAGGCAGGACAGCGGTCCCACTGAAATTATTTCAGAGGCTCCTGGGGCATATGGCAGCCGCAGCGGCAGTAACCCCGCTTGGTTTGCTTCATATGAGACCGCTTCAACACTGGCTTCACGGCCGAGTCCCGAGATGGGCGTGGCAACACGGCGCGTACCGAGTGGCAATCACTCCGGAATGCCGCCAAGCCTTCAGCCCATGGTCGGACCCCTTGTTTCTTCGTGCAGGAGTGCCCCTAGAGCAGGTGTCCCGGCATGCTGTGGTATTCACAGATGCCTCTACCACCGGCTGGGGTGCATGCCAACGGGCATGCAGTTTCAGGGGTGTGGATGGGCCCCCAGCTGCATTGGCACGTCAACTGCCTCGAGTTGCTAGCAGTACATCTTGCCCTGAGCCGCCTGAAAGGGCCGTTACAGGGCAAGCATGCACTGGTCCGTACGGACAACACTGCGACCGTTGCGTACATCAACCGTCAGGGTGGTCTACGCTCCCGTCGCATGTCGCAACTCGCCCGCCATCTCCTCCTTTGGAGTCAGAAGCATCTGAGGTCGCTTCGCGCCATTCATGTCCCCGGTGTGCTCAACCGTGTGGCCGATGAGCTCTCACGAGCTGCGCTGCCAGGAGAGTGGCGACTCCACCCCCAGGTAGTCCAGCTGATTTGGAGAGAGTTCGGCGAGGCTCAGGTAGACCTGGTTGCCTCCCCGGAATCTCCCACTGCCAGCTGTTTTACTCCCTGTCCGAGGGAACACTCGGTACAGATGCACTGGCACACAGCTGGCCCCGGGGCCTTCGCAAATATGCATTTCCCCCAGTGAGCCTACTTGCACAGACCTTGTGCAAAGTCAGGGAGGACGGGGAGCAGGTCCTGCTAGTTGCACCCTATTAGCCCAACTGGACCTGGTTCCGGGAACTCTTGCTCCTCGCGACAGCCCCTCCCAGGCGCATTCCTCTGAGGAAGGACCTTCTTTCTCAGAAACAGGGCACCCTTTGGCACCCGCGTCCAGACCTCTGGAAACTCCATGTCTGGTCCCTGGATGGGACGTGGAGGTTCTAGGTGACTTACCCCCTGAGGTACTTAACACCATCACTTCGGCACGTGCACCGTCTACAAGACGTGCTTATGCCTTAAAGTGGAACCTGTTCATCGACTGGTGTTCTTCTCACCGAGAAGACCCCCAAAGATGTTCGATCAGAGCCGTGCTTTCGTTCTTGCAGCAAGGGTTGGAGCGTAGGCTGTCTCCCTCCACCCTTAAAGTTCCTGCTGCTGCAATTTCTGCATACCACGACCACATCGATGGCAAGTCTGTTGGTAAGCACGACCTGGTCGTCAGGTTCCTTAGGGGGGGCGAGACGGTTAAATCCTCCTCAACCCTCCTCCATACCCTCTTGGGACCTTGCTCTGGTGCTTTGAGCACTCCAGAATGCTCCCTTTGAGCCCTTGCAGTCAGCAGACTTAAAGATTCTGTCTATGAAGACTTTGCTGCTGGTTGCATTGGCCTCCATCAAGAGGGTAGGGGACCTGCAGGCATTTTTGGTCGATGAATCGTGCCTAGAGTTCGGGCTGGGCGACGGCCATGTGGTACTGAGACCCCGGCCTGGCTATGTGCCCAAGGTTCCTACCACTCCCTTCAGGGACCAGGTAGTGAGCCTGCAAGCGCTGCCCCCGGAGGAGGCAGACCCAGCCCTGGCTTTGCTCTGTCCAGTCCGCGCTTTGCGACTGTACATAGACAGAACTCAAAGCCTCAGGACCTCAGACCAGCTCTTTGTCTGTTACGGAGGCCAGCAGAAGGGAAAGGCTGTTTCCAAGCAGAGGATGGCCCACTGGATAGTGGACGACATCGCCTTGGCTTACCAAGCACAAGGCGTGCCCTGCCCGCTCAGGTTGCATGCTCACTCTACGAGAGGTGTTGCATCCTCCTGGGCGTTGGCTCATGGCGCCTCGCTGACAGATATTTGTAGAGCTGCGGGCTGGGCAACACCTAACATGTTCGCTAGATTCTATAGCCTTCATGTTGAGCTGGTCTCCTCCCGTGTTCTCACCTCAGGTCAGAGCCACGGAGAGGCCTCGGCTTAGTGTCGGCTTGCTGCGCTTACATGCGCTCATTGCTACAGAGAGTCCCTACAAGGCAGACCCTGTTGAGTCCTCCGATTCCCTTCAGCAGCCGGACATAGCGGAGCGTCTGGCGCCAGGCGTATACTCCGTTGTATCCTTGAGAACCGGATTTAGGCTGGGTTCCATATGTGTGACCTTACGGGGATCCCATATGTGTAGTTCCACGGTTGCTCCTAAACGAAGTCTTTCCCTCTGGGAGAACCCACCTCTCATCGGGTTGGAGTCACCCCAGTACTTCCATATGTAGTACAGCCCTATGGGGTTAGTCCATATGTACTTCTCCACATAACTCCTTCAGGGAAGGATGTGGCTTCCGCAGCATTCCTTTCCAGTGAGAGGGTACACTTTCCCAGTGTTATCCAATAGTCTCACTGAGTCGGTTATTTGGGGAACAGCAGTGATCGACACTCTCTGTGTTAGCCCTGTCCCACCGTCCTGAATGGAAACGTCTCGGTTACAAAGGTAACCCTCATTCCCTGAAGGAGGGAACGGAGACGTACGTCCCGTCGCCACAGTCGCTGTACCCCGCTGATGCTGCCGCCTAACCTGTTCGGCTCCTCAGCGAAAACCTGAAGATGCAACGCACCTGCTGCTCATTAAATACCCGCGCTGCGAGGAGAGCAGCTGCTGCATATGATTGCATGCCAATGTGCATTGGCTTGTTTAGTTACACTAGAAGCAGATTGGCCTCTCTAGCAAGATTCCTATTCATCGGTCTGTCCGACGTACGTTTCCGTTCCCTCTTTCAGGGAACGAGGGTTACCTTTGTAACCGAGACGTTATTTATAGGGCTGCCCTCGACTAAAGATTTTTCTGGTCGTCTAGTAGTCATTCATTTTAAGCGATTAGTCGACTAATCGCATGTTTATTAATAAACCTTATAAATCTTAATGAAGAGTCTTTGATGTCTATAGCCTAATCAGCACTCAAACGCACACATAAAGCTTGCCACAGCGCACCGGCAGAAGTAATGACAATGAATACGTCGGGGGAAAACAGCAAGGAGACTGATTTAACATTTTAATAATTAATTGATAAGCTAGTGTTTTCTGTATTTTCGGCTGCAGTGATGAAATCGACTATGCTGACTCATCATCTTTGCAGTAGTGGACATGCCTATATGCACGTTTCATATGGATTATATAACCTGAGAATATTTATTTTCCATTTGAATTGGTTAATTTAAAAGTAGACATTTTGCTTTCTATAGATATATTTTTCATGTCTGTGAAGTAAGTTCACATGGAGTTTCGGTTCTTTTTTTGGCGTGCTCAAGTTCACAGAGAGAGACGGCAGAAAGTGCAACCTTTAATTATTTTACAAAAGCACAAATTTTGTTGTTATTGTAAGTGCACGCAAATAAAAGTAGACTTTTTACAGATTCAGAAGATATATTACTCTTATCTGTATGACCAAAAATGATGGAGTATTTTAAGTGAAAGTGATCGCACCGGCGCCTCCATGCAGTCATGCAGTGTGCTACATTTCAGTTTTCACACTATGCACAAACACTTGAATAGCCTGCATTTTTCTAGGTTAACGTTACAACGAGTGGCTATGTAAAGTTGCTACTACTTACATGTTTCAGATGAAAAGCCATATTTGAGGGTGATGAGTGACTAATAAAATTTTGGTCGACTAAGCCTCGTCGACTAACGGTTAGTCGACTATTAGGGGGCAGTCCTAGTTATTTACCTACTACTGTTTGCTTGAATCAGTGGGCGGGGCAACTGAACTTTAGGGTTCATGATGTCACCAACCCGGGAAGAAGCTCGATGTAGTACCTACCAGCCATCTTCTATGACAATTGGGTTAAAAATGGTATTTTAATGGTCTCACAAAAAAACAGGTCTTGTTAAACGGTGTTGATATTAAAGATAGCAAATGCAATAATACATTTTTCAGACATTTGATTCATTGTCCTGCAACATTTCGGCATAAATACTTTTGGAATGACCATTTTGAGAATATTAATTGACTTATAACAACAAATACTGTATCAATAATAAAGTTAATGAAATATACTTTAAAATAATACATATAATTTATCCAATAAACCAGTTCCTAAAAAGATATAAAAATGATTATTCTGAGTCTTGTGTTTTCTGTAAAATGGATACTGAAACTATTTTACATCTTTTTTTTTTTTTTCTTTTTTTTTTTTTTTTTTGAATGTATGTATGTTAAATTCTTTTGGATTGATGTGGAATATTTAATATGTTAATTGGAATCAAATTAATATAGAGAAAAGAGATGTTTTTTTATTATTATTATGACACAAAAGGTATAGACAAGAGTCATATAGAGTCAAGGGGCAGTCGTGGCCTAATGGATAGAGAGTCGGACTCGTAACCCAAAAGTCATGGGTTCGAGTCTCAGGTCCGGCAGGGATTGTCGGTGAGGGGAGTGACTGTCCAGCGCTCTCTCCACCCTCAATACCCCGACTGAGGTGAGACCCTTGAGCAAGGCACCGTACCCCCAACTGCTCCCCGGGCGCCGCAGCAATGGCTGCCCACTGCTCCGGGTGTGTGTTCACGGTGTGTGTGTGTTCACTGCTGTGTGTGTACACTTGGATGGGTTAAATGCAGAGCACAAATTCCTAGTATGGGTCACCATACTTGGCCACATGTCACTTCACTTCACTTCACTTCACTTCACTTCATGTGTTTATGTTAAATCTTATAATATTGCTTGGTAAATTTTATATACACAAATGTAAATGGTCTGAAAGGATACCAAATATCATGCATTTCAAGGCTGACATGAAGATTTATTTTGAAACCTTACAAGGACTCTCAAACTGCAAAGCAATCAGAACTATGGACATTTACAAAGAATTAAATTCCTCTTCTTTATTATTTAACTATACATGTATACCCTTTTCTGTTTTTTTTTTCTCTTTCTCATCCTCTTTAATATGTGAAAATATTTTTCTCTAATATCTTTGATATGAATGTTATCCTTAATGTTCGTCATATATAATACCTAAGGTTAAAAATGTTATTAATGTTTTATGATGCTATGGAACTCTTCAGAGCATTATTTGTGAAACATTTATATCTGTTGAATTTTTTTTTTATTATTATTTTTATTTTTTTTATAATTGTTATAATAAAATTCCTTTTATTAAAAAAGGAGTAGGCATACCTACCAGCCGTTTGTTGTAGTCCTTAAAAAGCGATTTCTGTAAAAGAAAATATCTCCCTTTGCATTGAACTTTGAGTGTCGTAACTTTGCAGATGTTGTTTATGCTCAAACAGCAACATTGCCCACTAACTAAAGTTTAAAGTTTAAAAAGTGAAATAATATTCAAGGATACTCCGCAATAAGTTATCTAAGTCTTGCTGACCAACAGCGCTCGTTCAACACCTAGGCCTACAGGGTTTTTTTTTTTTTGTTTGTTTTTTTGTTGTTGTTGTTTTTTTTTTGAACGTTTACAACAAAAACATATGTTCAACGTCATACGTTCAACATCAGCCAAAATACTGTCTACACATTTATTAATACATAATAGAGTCATAATTATTTCAGAATAAATTGAAGGTTTAATAACCTACCGAATTAATTGTAGGGCACTTCCTCCATGTCAACAAGAAACGTTCTAATATAGTTATAGGAAAGTAGGCTATATTTGATTTGTACAATAAAAAAGAAATGTTTTAGCCTGAGGCCACGGCCACGCAATCATTATAACTAGCTATAATTACTGCGTACCCACTCACTTACCTCAGTTTTAGGATTTTTTTTAGCATATAAATTATTGCATATAAAGTTCACTCACCTCGAGTCAAACTTCCGTCCATCCTTGAATGTGCCGTTATACTGATACCGAACATAGTCTCCGACCTGAACCTCTCTCGAACAGTGTGTTGGTATCAAGTATCGATCAATTATCACATCTTCTAACTGACCATATACAACATGTATGAGAATGAGGAAAAAAGTGAGAACTGGTGTTATCGCCATTTAAGATGAGAGGATGAGAAGCTGCAGCGTTTTTTTTATTTATTTATTTATTTATTTATCGATGATATAAAGAAACTGACACAAAGATAAACCTTGCGTTTTATGATAAAATACAGCAAACGGTGACAAATAATAATTAGCTATAAGAATTGCGTATTCTAGCTGTCATATTGAAACGTGAAATTCTGTAGAAACACGCGGAAAATAACTTGAAGGAAGTTTTTGTTCACGTAGGCTGTGTTACTGTACTGCGTGTCAGAATCCATAGAACGCACTGCTCCAACAACCGCGCGGTCCTAAACTCCATCCGATCACGCACTCCCAAATTTTGGGCTTTAGCTATATTATCTATCCCCACAGGGGAAGAAAAAATGTTCAACAAACAATACAAATACAAATACAAATAATAATAATAATGATGATGATAATAATAATAATAATAATAATAATAATAATAATAAACAATTAATACCCAATCCAAGAAACATTTATAAAATAAACAAATTCCGAGGTAGACCTACATCATAGCATTTTCTGACAAGACATGCAGAGAAAACATAGGCTACATATCTCTAAAACATTTCTTGCAATATCTCAAAAAATACTACTACTCTTTATTAGCTCTAAAATCAAGATATTTTAAAATTAATTTCATTGAAGAGTGAGGAGAATTTAAGAATTAAAATGTAAGCTATGTATGCCACATTACATGACAATATTCTCCATGTGCTGGAACACACCCTAGTGAAAAGAAGAAGAAGAAAAAAAAAAACCTACACCAAAATGTATTCAAAATGGGCTACATTTATTTAATATTAGGTAGGCTATACTATGCATTAGCATATTTACTTACATATCCCTTGAGACTTACTGATATAAATATTATTAAACTTTATTTGGAGCACTTCTTTATTGCACAATGCACATTTCTTAATATTAAGCCTAAACGTGTTTTAATAATTGTTTTAATTAGTAAGGATAGTATGATCACTGTATATAATATCAGTCTTTAAATGCAAGATATTTAAAGGGTACCTAAAGTATACTTGCAATAGTTCCATTTTAGCACTTAATAAAATATAGGCTACTATAAATATAATTAAGTATATCTTTAGTTGGACCCCAGCACTACTTCCAGATAACTAAAGTGCATTAAGTACAAAATTAGTTGTTCCAATTTAGCAGACTTTAAGTATATCAATTTAGTATACCAAAAGTACAATTCATAGGGTATTTACATTAAGTACATAAATATGTAAATTGATTTGTAGTATACTTAACGTTTTTCAAATACATTTTGGTATATTTATTTTTCACTAGGGACAGTATTTCCTTGATATTAATTGACGTGGTCATTTTAATAGATTGAAGCTTAATAGACTGACCCAACCTTTTAAATTATAGGTTAATGATCCAATCACTAACGGGTTAAAAGTAAAAAGACTTATTTATGTGGAGAGCAAAAGAAGACGATGAGCTGGTCTGCAATGGCGTTTAGGAACTGACTATTAGGCTACTTAAAATCGACGGGCTTTTAGACCCAGATTAACAGTCCTTCAGTCCAGACCTGGCTTTGTGAGGCATGCAGTTTTCCATCAAACTCTTTCAACCCAAGGGCCACAGATTATACGTGCATCCTGACATGAATCTCCGCTCTCCATCATTACATAGGGATCGGCGCCTACACTGAGGAACAGAAGAATGGCCCAAACAAGACTACTATGTTTATTCGTGTTTTTCAGTACTGCACATCTTTTGTCTACTGCAAAGGCTCAGTATGAAAAATACAGTTTCAAAAGCTTTCCCCCGAACGACCTCATGCCACTGGAGTCTGCGTACGGGCACGCGTTAGAGATGTACGCTTCTCAGGACTGGAAACAGAGTGTTAAATATCTAGAGCTAAGCCTGCGGCTTCATCGGCTGCTAAAGGACAGTGAAGCGTATTGCAGTCAGAACTGCAGCGCTGTGAGCCGAGAATATGAGGAGAATAGCACGGACACTGCCTTCTTGATCATGGGACACATCATAATGCGAGCCGCATGCCTGAAAAGGTGCAAAACAAACTTTCCTGTGTTTTCTAAATCATATCCTAACCGAGAAACTTTGGGTGCTTTTGAACAGAGGATACCCTACCGGTACCTTCAGTATGTCTATTACCAGGTAAGATTTTTTGTTAATTAAATTGAGATAAACCAGAAGGCTCCTACTATAAGTTTAG
Source organism: Mylopharyngodon piceus (assembly GCA_039654765.1). Classification (NCBI taxonomy): domain Eukaryota; kingdom Metazoa; phylum Chordata; class Actinopteri; order Cypriniformes; family Xenocyprididae; genus Mylopharyngodon; species Mylopharyngodon piceus. The sequence continues at coordinate 180,928 of JBCHWC010000114.1, forward strand.
ACAGCTTTGTTGGTGTTGGTTTGTGGCTTAACAGTATACATAAGACGTTAATTGTCCACCGAAAATGTACAACAATAGGCTACTGAATTCCCTATTGTTATAGGCCTAATCACTTTGAATAACCGCAGCCCATCGAATTGTTTATAGGAAACCGAGTCTCTCGATAAACACTAATGCATTTTTGATTTATTCGTCTCAATTGGTGCCTTTTATTGACTATAGTAAGTCCTTGTCGACACATGCCACGTCCACGCAGGACATGCTTCCTATAATCGTAACACAACCACGCCATTGTAAAAATATATGCCTTCATAGCTACTGTTTAACTACAAAACTTATTTTGTTTCAGTGTTAATTATTATGATTTTTAATTAATTTAAATTTAACCTTTTATAATACAAGACATTTAAATATTTAGAATAATATTCAAATAATTCAGATTCGAATGACAAATAAAAGGAAACAGGGAAGAAGATTAAAAACAGGCAAAGAGGATTACTAAAAGCAAGATATGTTTAACCCTCCTGTACTGTTGCGGGTCAGTTTGATTTTTGAGTTGTCGGAAACATCAGTTAACCTTTGTTGTTTTTCTTGAAATTTTGTGACTTTTTCTCATTTAGGGTCATGAACATGCATGCAAAGTTTCAACACGCTGATGTGTTTTGACATATACACACTAAATTTTGGTTCCTTTGGTGATGTTCGCGGGTCAATTTGACCCGCATATTTTAATGTTCTAAAACAACTGTACAGACCCAAAATAATAATATGTCTTGGTTATATTTTGGTAATTTAGTTTTTTACTACCCTATGAAGCTAAAAAAAAGGAGCTTTTCCTCACTTATTTCAATACAAAAAAAAAAAAAAAAAAAAAAAAATTTGTCAGCCACATATGGTAAAAATGAGCTATCATTTATTTTTTCAATCTATCTGAAATACTATCTAACCTACATTGTTTTTCTTGAAATTTTGTGACTTTTTCTCATTTAGGGCCATGAACATGCATGCAAAGTTTCAACACACTGATGTGTTGTGAAATGTGCATACAGAAATTTTATACGTTAGTACTGTTCGTGGGTCAATTTGACCCATAAAGACAGCCATTCAAAAGCAACTGTACAGACCCAAAATACAAAACACTTCTGTGTTGTATGTCAGTACTCCTCAACTCTAGTACTGAAGTGCCAGTGTCTTACTGAGTTTAACAGCTTTTTATTTTCAAAGTTTGTGAAAATATAAAGTTGTTTTACCTGTTAATTGTCTGTCCTACTTTTTGAGCTTAGATATGAAAATGACTTTTACATCTTAAATTGTTAAAAATCTTGAATTCAGAGCACAGGCTTAAGTTTGGTATCTTTTTAAAGGGAACACTTCACAGATTATTGTATAAGTAAAAAAAAGCTGCAAAAGTAAATTTAAAAAAAAAAAGTTATAGAAGTTTGTATATGAAAATTTTAAATTTATAAAATATATATTTGTTAAATTTTATATAAAATATATATTTTACAAAACATGTTCAACTCTAAAACTTCAAGAAAATGAAAGTTAAATATCTGAACAAGTTCTGTGCCAAATTTTAGGTTGATATCTCAAAAAAAGAACTTTCAGTAAGATTTCTTGTGCGCAGTACCAAACTTTTTCACTCCACCGGTGACGCTTCGATTTCCATATATGGTTTGAGTGATCTGAACCATATTTTTCCATACTTTTCAAAATATTTATGAAATAGACATCCTATTCAGAAGTAATGTTAATATTTGATTTGAATGCGATCCCTAAAACACATATAAAAAAACATACGGAAAGAATCAGAGCATGTGTTATAGTTTGGCACCACATCACAAATGAAGAATCTATTGCTATTTATCTATTGCTATTTGTCATTTCTTTTGTCACCAAATATGAAAACTAGAGTCTGAAAGCTTTCAAACGATATATAGTTGGTCAAGATTACTTTAGGTTTAGACTAAGATATTATTGTTATAAATGAGGGGCAGTCTAAAAAATAATGGTTAAAATATTTTTATAAATCATAAATTCAGATATTTATTCTTTGTAATGTGTGAAAAGTATTGATATTAAAAGTTAATTAGTTGTACATGGCTGTATGTTTTTTTGTTTTTTTTTTTTTTTTCATAGTGTGATTTTTGGGAAATTGTATTGAATCCAATTAGGGACAATTTGACCCAGACCATACAGGGAGTTGAAATTCAGAAATCAAACAGTGCATGAGGGTTAAATAAATGTATAGAGGACAGGATTTATGAATGAATGTAGTATATTATAGTATAGGGAAATTTTTAATATTAATGGATATTTTAAGTATTAATGGAAGAATATGTTGCAAAAAATAAATAAATAAACAAACCTATAGGTATGCATATGTTTTGATATGTTTTGAAATGGCACCTTTTATTCATGTTTTTGCATCCTCTCTGTGCTGTCCAGCAGTGCTGGGTAGTAACTGTTCCCTTACGATACTACACTTCGTACTGCGTCGAACGTCCTATTATTCATAAGACAAGACGCATATGGGGAAAACTCCTTTTCTCCAATTACTGAAGCCTTTTTCATTCACGCAGTAAAAACTGCACGGCCATTGGTTCGTGGAGTTAAAGTCAATGAACCCAAAATGGGCGGGGTATGGGCTATATAAGCGGCCGCCTCACCATGGCAAATCGATTCAATTCTCCTTCAGCGACGCAGATATCATCTCTTCGCTTGATCTACGAGACTTGAAGCCGCCTTCACCTGCAAGCAGCTGGAATTCACCGCTGATCAGCTCGCCGCTCTGCAGCAGTTTGATCAGCTCGCCTCTCCCTGCTCGCCGCTCTCTATTCTGCTCGCCGCTCTCAAGCAGCTCGCCGCTCTCTAGCAGCCACCGCCCACGAGCAGCCTGCAGCTCTCTCGCCGCTCTATCAGCTCGCTCCTCAGATCGCCGCTCTCATGCAGCGCTGATCACCCGCCGCTTCACAGCAGCCAGATCAGCTCGCAGCTCTCAAGCAACTCTGTTCCCACACCGCTTCCAAGCAGCCTGGTCAGCACTTCGCCTCCGAGCTGCCTGCAGCATTGAGCGAGTGCACTTCAGTGTATCCTTCTGCAACGCAGTTGCATTATTAAAAGAGCTATTTCTAAAGAGCAAATTTCTGCGATGTTGTTGCAAATGTCACGCCACGGCTGTGGCACGTGCAGAGCCCCTCTGCACGCTGATGACGGGCACAGTGAGTGTGTGCAATGTCTGGGGAAGTCCCACACAGAAGCCGCACTCACTGAAATGAACTGCTCTCACTGTGAGATTATGAGTCTGGCCTCTTTGCGCTTGCGGATCACTTTCTTTTCAGAGAGTGACTCCGCCCCTCGCGCCCTCCCGTTTTCTTCCTCCCAGGAGCCTGTGAGGGGAAAAAACAGTGGGGCAGAGGATCTCAGCGCTCGGATGAGAGTGAGCTCACGTCGGCTTAGGTCCCGTGTGCCTCACTCGGTTAGACGAGTGGTTCCTGCCTGGACGCCACCAGGCGCCTCCTCAGTGGTCAGCGCCCTTCTTCCCGGAGGTCCATGACGAGCTTACAAAGTAAGGGCGCCGGGCAGAAAGGATATGAGAAGCTGCCTCCTTTGGATGAAGCCGTGGCCGCACACCTGTGCCCGCCCGCTGCCATTGGATGGAAGACAAGGGCCGCCCACCCATTCAAGCCCTGCCGCACTACGTCGGCCCTCGCTGGACGGGCTTACACCTCGGCCGGCCAGGCAGCTTCTGCGTTGCATTTGATGGCGGTGTACCAAGCGAAGCTCCTCCGAGACCTGGACAAGGCTGGGCACGACTCAGCCACCTTTAAGGAGCTGCGCAGCGCCACGGACTTGGCCCTGCGCGCCACAAAGACCACGGCTCAGGCGATTGGGCGTTCGATGACCAGCCTGGTGGTGCTGGAGTGGCTTAACCTGACCAAGATCAAAGACGCGGACAAGGCCGTCTTCCTTGACTTGCCCGTCTCCTCCACTGGTCTCTTTGGCCCTGCCGTCGATGGGTTTGCCGAGCGCTTCACAGCTGCGCAAAAGTCATCCCAGGCCATGCGACAGTTTCTGCTGAAACACTCCAGCTCCTCTGCTTCGAGCCGCCCTAAGCCGGCGCCAGCTCAGCAGCCACCCAAAGACAAGCCGCCAACCACTCGGCCCACGTCATGGCCTGAGCATCGATGACGCTCGCGCCCCCTCCGAAGCGACAGGGACCTCAGCCCAAGATAGTGCTGGACCCTGCGCCTCAAAAGTCGGCCTGATATCAAAGAAAGGAAGAGGAGGAGGTTAAGTCCCGCTGCGGCCGGACTGCCCTCCAAAATGCCTCGCTCAGTTTTCCTGCCACCTCGTTCAGTTCCGGGTGCTCGAAAAAATGTTTTTGTTGCCTGCGCAGAGCCTGTTCAAATGCCCTGGCAGTGCACCGCTGTTATAGCGGATACAATAAAAAACAAACATACTCAAAAAGAGAGCAATTTTCCTCTTCCACCCCATACATGCACCACAGTCCTTCATGGCGACTTAGTGCCAGAACCAATTCAGCCCCTCGCCACACGGGCCGAGGCCTGGCAGGCCATCCCCGGAGTGTCAGATTGGATGCTGAACATAGTAAAACGAGGTTATGTACTCCAGTTTGCTCAACGCGCCCTGTTATTCAACGGAGGTTGAATCCTCCTCATCCCCTCATGGTTCCTGCGTGGGACCTGTCTGTGGTTCTTAGAGGCCTTAAGGGCCCTCCCTTTGAACCAATCCAGACTGCCGGCCTTCGACCCTTGTCGCTAAAAACCGCCCTACTGCTAGCTTCAACATCGGTCAGGCGTGTGGGGGATCTGCAGGCGCTCTCGGTGAGCCCCTCTTGTCTTGAATTCAGGCCTAACGACTCCAAGGTCGTCCTGAAACCAAGGCATGGATATGTCCCGAAGGTCCTATCCACACCCTTTAGGGTGCAGATGATTCTCTCCGCTCTTCCTCCATCCCAGGATGAACAGGAGTTGAACCTACTCTGTCCTGACAGGGCCCTGAGGACTTACATTGACCGGTCACGAAGTCCGGGCTTTCCAGATGGATAGTCGACGCTATAGCACTCGCTTACTCCTCCTTAGGCCTTCAATGCCCCTTAGGTGTGAGAGCACATTCCACTAGAGGCATAGCCTCCTCGTGGACGTGGTCCTGTGGCGTTTCTATCGCCGACATATGTGTGGCGGCTGGCTGGGCCTCGCCGTCCACATTTGTCAGGTTTTATAATCTGGATGTTCCTGCGCTTCAGGCGCAGGTTCTTTCTGCATAAGCCTCGCTGCTGTAACCAGCTTATGTTTTTCCGTTATAACTAACTGGGTGTAACTATATTCTGTGCCCCCTGTATACACCCTGGGCCCCACTGGTGCCTTGGCTTAAGGGTTTGGGAAGATGAGTACAGTGTTTTTAGACCTGTTACTCAGGCCATCCTGTTTTATGGGTACCTGTCGCGAGCCCTTTTCTAGCGCTCTGCCACGATGCTCGGTCGTCCCCCTGCGTAGCATTGCGGGATGGAATACTGTCCCCATATGCGTCTTGTCTTATGAATAATAAGACGTTCGACGCAGTACGAAGTGTAGTATCGGTTACTATGTTTTATTAACTAGACTAAACACTTAAACTACTCTAACATTCACACACATACATGCATAGAGTTTACCAAGGTAAAGAGAGAGCTGAAGCAGAATACAGGAAGACAAGAAGTTATAGCATTGTTTGAAATTCAGCAGCCTTGAGAAAACTATCAGTTTAGTTCTAACACACCCTTCTTTAAAAGGGGTTAGGATACTTAATGTATCAATAAATGAGAAATTTGATACTTGCATGTCTCTCCCATTTGAATTAAACTGTCCTGATGCAATTTATGGAGGTTCCCGTTGATCTTCGCTGATGTTGTCTTGATGAGAGAGAACCAGTTGGAGTTATAGGATCTTTGGTGAATAGAAAGACAAGGACACAGGCTGGCACAAGCTTGGGGTTCCTTAGAAGCTTCTAGCTCAGCATCATCTTCACATCAGAGTTTTCTCAGTAAAGGGACCGCCGTGATCTTGTGATCAGTGATTTTTAAAGTGTGAAGATGTCACACCCTCTGGAGGTGACTGAGCAAATAAGGAGTTGTTCTTTTAGAGGGAACTTTTTACGACTCTTTGTACTCTAGCAGGATATTAGAATAAGACACTGGATTGGGTGTTTGAGAGAAGAAACTTCTAGATTCTTATAATACTAATGTGTCACAGAGTTAGCAAAATGTAATGTAAATTAACAAATCGAGAACAAAGATTGGCGTTCATAGAGATTAAACATGGTACCCATGTGATTTTAGTTAACCATAGTATGCAACTCTGAAACATTAATACAAAAGAGTTCAAAAGAGAGAATTAATACATAGGCCAAACACTATTAAAGGAAAATCATGAGATGGGAAAATTGGATACATGTTTATACATTTCTCAAGTGGCTATATATATTTAGAATATATAGGATAAAAAGGTTTGCTTTGTCCTTTTCAACAAGAATTAAGTGACAGTCAAGATTTTCTGCAAAGTCCTTTGGGTCATAAAAAGTCTTATCAGTTTTCCTGTGTCCTGTATCCATGCACCTGGTTCTGCCTGTGTGTTAGTTGCAGATTAGGGATAGTTCACAGACCTTTGTTGGGAGAGTGAATAATTTGTGTGTATCTGATTGGTCCAGATGCCACACATTCCTAAGGTCTCTTTTGAATGGTATTTGTACCACGGGTGGTACAGTGGAATGCTAATACAGTGGACATAAAAAGTTTATACACCTCAGTTAAAATTGCAGCTTTTTGAGATGTAAAAAAATGAATCCAGGTAAAATCATGTCACATCAGGATATGATGTTGATGATTCTTACCAAATTTTGTGGCAATATTACAAAATGTTCAAAAGATATCAATATTTGCGAAAAAAAAAAAAAAAAAAAAAAAATCAAAATGGTGGACAGGTGATTTGTCCAATTCTAACAAACTGCTGTTGTCAGATTTGGCATGACCCAAGGAATCCATAGAAAATAAGATCACAACTGACAGACATTTCACAAGTTACAACCAAAAGTAGCATTTTTCAGATTTCATGCCCTGTAGGTGGCGCTGCCATCAAATTTGGCAGGTACCCTCAGATCATGGAGATAATGAAGCACTGAATAATTGCAAAGATACAGCATCTCATCCGATTTTGAGTCGACATCGTTAAAGGGTACATAACACACAATTTCGGCCAATCTCATGTTAATCTTGAGTACCTATAGAGTAGTATAGCATCCTTCATATCTCCGAAAAGTCTTTAGTTTTATCAGATTTATAAAAGAAAGATATGCTGTACAGAGTCTTTCCGAAAACAGCCGAGCTCCCGGAGACGTGCCTAAAGCTAAAGCTAAAGAGTGACGAGCACGCGCAGTGCTATCAATGGTCAGCTAAACAAATGTATTTAAACACACACAGTACACCATCACATTATCCCTGGATAACTTTTGATTCATTATAGTGTTTGGTCCGAGTCCACCTTTGTCGAGTCCGAGTCGAGTCCAAGTCCTTAACCAATCAAGTTCGAGTCCAAGTCCGAGTCCAAAAGGGGCCGAGTCGGACTTGAGTCCGAGTCCTTTACATCCGAGTCCGAGTCGAGTCCGGCCGAGTCCAGAAAGATTTAAATGCTTTGAAATTGCAATTAACTTTTTGCAAAGACCCTCCCCTACTGTTGCTACGTCCGACAAGCCATGCCGCTCTCACGCCACACATCATGTTCTCACACAGTGAAAAATACATTGCAAAGCAAAGAGGACACTGACAAAGCACCAACAGACAAGACAGAGCAGGTGATATGAAATAGTCTTAGCTTTTAAATTTTGTCATTTTTAAGAAATTCAAACAATAAATACCGTTTTGTAGCAGTTTAATGTGTAGCACCTCCGTTCACGCAGCATGTGAACTGATCATCTCTTCTAGTTATAGCACAAATTTAACATGAATGAACATCAGAACTGCAAAATGATGTCAGTACACACCATTTTTCAAGTTCAAGTCCACTGACGTTAATCTACTAACTGGTTTGGTTTGTTTGTCAGACAAAATGGAGGATCTGCAAGGTAACGCTCAAGAAGGCAAAACATGTCTTAAATGGTTAGTTCACCCAAAAATGAAATTTCTGCCATTAATTACTCACCCTCATGTCGTTCCACATTCGTAAGACCTTCGTTTATCTTCTGATCCAATGCAACTACCACTTTCATTCCCCAGAAAGGTAGTAAAGTCATCATTAAAGTAATCCATGTGACTCCAGTGGTTGAAACTCAGTTTTATGAAGCGACGTGCTTTGTTTGTGCAAAAAACTTAATTTACCACTTTATTTACTAAATAATATTATCCAAAGCGTGTTCATGCAACGTCAGCTCTTGTGTGAATACAAAGCATATGTCATGATGCTCTTGTGAATACACATTGCAGATCAATATTTTCGTAAATAAAGTGGTAAATTATTTGTTTTTTTTTTGCACAAACAAAGCACTCGTGTCACTTCATAAAATGATAACAGAGGTTAAACCTCTGTAGTCACATGGATTCATTTAACGATGTCTTTCCTACCTTTTCTCTTACCTTTTCTCTTACTAACCCTGATGATGATGGTGATGTGTAAATTTTTCTACTAAATAAATGCATTTTAAAACAAAATAAGAACTTTTTGTAATAGTTGTGTTTGAGTCCCTCAAATGTCCTCAGTGTGAAAAGATTGATCTCAAAAATCATACAGTCACTGCTGGAAAGGGGTCAAATATGCTGAAGATGCTGGAAAGATGCTCAGAACAAACAAGGGACTCACGAACAACCATCAAATAAATAAATAAAAAATAAAAATAAAACAGCTGTGGACCATCCAGGTAGTGACACTTATTAAAAATCAAGCGTATGTAATTTGTCTTGTATTTTGTTTTTGTATTTTGTCTTGTGGATTAGGCTATACATAATAAACGTGTTATGAGAAATAGCTTAATCAGGGCAGTACTAAATAAAAACAATGTTTTTATGATCCTTCTTTGAAATATATATATATATATATATATATATATATACATATATACCAAAGAAAAAAATGGTTTTAAAGCAAAACAAAAAAAGAGCTAAATAGGCAGGCTATATGTGAAAGTAGGGCAGAACGATGAAAAAAAAAATCATAATTGACGATTATTTCCCTTGATATTATCATTATAATAGGGTTTACATTAATGCATGTCATAATTTATGTAGATTACACATCCAAACTGTTGCCTTCATGTTTTTTGTTAACAGACTTGAGATGCCAAAATGTTGCTATGGTTACCATGTCAATCGTCACAATTTCATGACTCACACAAAACAAGCCGATTCACTCCCACATTTAAATGCAGTTATCACTCCTAAAACTTTGCAGTGTGAACATGACCACTGGTCCTCTAGCAACATGAAAAACAAAACTATTATTCTGATTGTCAATAGCGTTCCCTTTAAGCAGTCACTTACCATGTTCATAAACAATGAAGTAGTCCACACTACACAGTGAATCTCTTATTAACATCGCGTCGAGAGTACACTTTGCTGGTTATGAGGGGATTTGCGAAAGTATAAAGCTTGCGCTGATTCTGAACACATACATTTTGAGCGAATTCTCCGCATGGCGACTCTAAATGCCTCTGATCAGGGCTGCGTTTCCCAAAAGCATCATAAGCCTAAGTTGATCGTAGAAGAATTGCCACCAATGGTCTCTACAATCAACTTAGGCTTACGATGCTTCTGGGAAACACAGCCCTGATGATGGCCAATTGCGTTCACACGCTCAACGTACATATCTGTGATTGGCTACAATGCTCAACGCTGCAACAATACAATGTAAGTAGTTTCGTTTCGTTTTTGAATAATACTATAATACTTTCAGTTTCAAACAATCTGCAAATCCAGCGTCGAACTGGGCCTTGTTTATAAAACCATAAGTGCTGATCCTGAGGGCTCGAACAGCCACGGAAAAACACAAGATATTCTCCATTCATTTTAACCAATAAAAAAGTGATTGCAACTTTCAGACACGACTTTATTCTTATTTTGATAGTTAATTTAAGGCGGTTTCTATGGTTATTTTAATGACAAATATTGAGAGCGCATTAATGTAATGCGTGAGCACAAATCTCTCAGCTCCACTTAATGCTGGGTTCTTTGGGAAGCAAGGTTATCTTTCCCTCACAACCAAAAACACACTTCTTTGGTGAAATTGTTGATTTCGTGGTCTAAAAACAAAGAGATAAATTCTTTCTTGAGCAGGTCCTGTGCAGCACTGCAGATAACTTCCGTAACCCGAACGAAGCATGTTGATGAACGAAGCTCTTGCTCTCTCGCTCTGGTTGATGTGTGTGCGCGCTCTTCCGTGAGAAGTGCCCATACAAGGAATTCCACCTTTATTACGTAATACAAGGCCATACTTGACAGTGTAACTTTAACAGTGTAAATAAGTCAGAATGCATGAAATAGCATTAGACCCCCCTGATGGTGGTGCTATGGATTTGGTCCTAGAGACCCTAAAGTTGGCCAGGGATCTATTCATGTAAACCCCAATAGGTGTGCCAAATATCATCATCTTCTTAACCCTCTGAGCCCGGTGAACGCGTCAGCACGTTCTGCTGTATTTTTTCCTCATGACAGCAGAAACAACTTAAAATACTTCATTTTTGGCCATACAGATTAGTGTAAGACATCATTATAAAATATAAAGGGTCTACTTTCATTTGTGTACACTCACAATAACATCAAAACCTTGTGTTTTTGTAAAATAAAGAAAATAAACAGGGTGCACTTTCAGCTGTCTCTGCACGAAATTTTCTGAAACACGTCTGAATAATTAACTGAAACTCAGCTAATATTTATCACACATACATGAGAGATACAATATGTCTTTAGAAAGCTTGAAGTGTCTACTTTTAAATGTAGTAAGTCATACTGAAAACAAATATTCTCTGTTTATGTAATCCGTATGAAACCAATGAGAGGTACAATCTTCTCTGCCTGGATTCATTATCTGTAATGTGACCACACCAGCGCAGCCTTTGAAAACGCCCCCATCACCTCAAAACAAAGCATCAGCTTCATCATGATTCCTCTGCTTTTCATCGAGTTTGGAAGACGCGCTGTGAGTTTACCTTAAATTTAGAAGAAGAATGCGATTGATATCCAGCGGAGGTAAGTCATTTATTCCCACTTACATTAGTTAATGTGTTATTGTTACATAAACTGTACCATGTTAGAATGTTTAGACAGTGTTTACTGTGAAATACCATGTTCATAACGTTTCATAGAGTAAATGGTCTTTGTAACCGCTGTGAGTTTGAGTCACTTACAATGTGCATTTGAAAAGCAAAACATGCTCACTTCATAACGTCTTTGAAATAATTTTCATTTAGGATCTGAAGTGGCTTCTTATCACAGAATGAGGCAGACAGTATATTAATTTGAAGCATTCTATATAAATTAATGCAATGTCGAGTAGAGTTGCATCATAAATATACATTATTCTTATGAAAATATCCGAGATGGCTTGAACACAGATAAACCATATACTCTCACATATTGTGTTTATTGTCTTCATATTTAATAAGTCGCAGCATTTCTATCTTCTTTTTATTCAGCTACAGTGATAGTTGTATTATGGATATCCTTGAACAGCATGTTACTTTACTTCTGTGAGGCACATTTGGACTTTCTGCACGAGGGCACTCTCTGGCTTCCAGTATGAATTAAACATACATAATAGGGGTGTGCAGTGGAGCCACTATCTGTGTCTGTATCTGTATTTGTAACAGTCTCAAAATTATTCGTATCTGTATTTGGATGAAACCGGAAGTGGGCGGGCTTTACCCGGAAGTTCGTACAATTACTTGAGAAGACCATTATGTGTATGGTATTACAGCCTATATATCTGTTTTTTTCGTAGCTATCACTAAATTATGCCTTGTATAACTGAAAAAAAAAAAAAAAAATATATATATATATATATATATATATTTATATATATGATTATAACATTTATTTAAATATCTTCTAACTGTCTGAGCCGATAGTATCGAAAGAAGTGCTTCTAGATGTACGTGCAGTTGTGCTTCGGTTTACAGGGTTCGAATCCCAGCTCAGGGACCTTTCGTGATCTGAAAAATAAAGAGGCTATTTAAATATATTCAAAATAAAACAGTAAGGGTTCCTACGCAGTTCGGAAAAGTATGAAAATTGATTTAAGTAATTTTCAGGCCTGGAAAGTATGGAAAAGGCCACAGCAACGCGGCTACTTGATTTGCATTCAGTTCATTCATAGAATTTACACTCATTGACTTTACACACTCATTGCGTAGTGATTTTAGAGGTTTGTGTATAATATCGTGCTTTCCCCTGACTTACCGGTTCCGATGCAGTTTGGAAATTTATGGAATTTGATTTATGTACTTTCCAGGTCTGGAAAAGTGTGGGGAAAAGAAAACCGCATGGAAAAATATTTGTTTCAAGACTATTTCCCCTATTCAATTTTCTAAATATAAAATTAGCTAATAATTAAAATAATAGGCCCAATAATAAATGATTGTACAAGCAGAGTGATTTCATGGCAAACGTTTAGTGATTTAGTGATTGTCGTACAGGCAAATTAAAGGCGCTGAATGAATTCAAAACTTTCTCTTTACCATAAGCGAGTCTCTTTTGATCTTCACTAAACAAATGTGCGTGTGCCACTCAAACCAGCAACAGATAAAGGAGCAAACGTGTAGACCTAGTAGAAAATGTATATGTATCTTTGATTATCTTGAGAGAGAGCAGGTTTGTTTCTCAGAGACGGAGCGCGGCTATTTGATTTGCGATCGTGCCGTGCTAATTCCATTTATTTGCGTATCATATCGTGCAAGGTTTACATCAATTACATGTACATATTGAACAGCAGAACCTGTATGATATAGAATTTTGTTGATATTACTCCTGTCAAGCTCTGATTTTGGAGAGACACAACAGCAACGTGGTTATTTGATATGCGCTCATTTAATTCATAAAGTTTACACGCATTAGCTTCACACTCATATTATTGCGTAGTGATTTTAGAGGTTTATGTATCGCGTTATATGATCCCCTGGCTCACCTGTTATCCAGCAAACACGAGGAGTGACTGTTTCAGTTTCAGCCGAATGTTATTCGGCAGAATTATTCGTTATCCGTTATTCGTTTTGAAGCCATTATCCGTGCCTTTCCGAATAAGGTATTCGGCTTCGGGCACACCCCTAATACATAACATTTATAATGATTTATAGTTATAGGCTGCCTGCTTTTTTTCCCAAAAAATAAAAAGTTTTCTCTAAAGTAAAATTATTATTATAATTATTATTTTATGCAGCCCTACAAGTAGGCACAACAAACCTGGTGTTCCCTTTCAGTCGGTCACATTCGACGTTACGTCAGAACAGAACTGATGAATGGGGTCTCACCCGAGAGCCCAATCACCTTCGAGTGGTAACAAAACGAGCCAATGGTACGCTGAGTACATTGGTCTGCGGAATTTGCATCGCGAGCTCCGCCCCGCTCTGTGGGTATATAAGAAGCAGCGCGAGCACACTCGCATTCAAGCTTTCGCTTCGGAGCCGAGCACTTTATTGTTGCTGCGCTTTCACCGGAGTGTGTATCACAAGCCTTCAGTTTCGTGTTGGTGTGACGGCGCGTTTCAGCGGAGATCATCTAGAGCTTCCTGCTGTTCCAGTCTCTGCATCTCCCCTGGGCACTTCAGCACTGCTGAAAGAGCTTTTTTTCTCTCTCACAAAAGAGCTACCACAGGTGTGCTACCACGTCTTTTTAAATATGTCATTCCACCCGTGTGTTTCTGGATGCGGTCGGTGTATGGCTCCGTCTGACAGCCACGATCGCTGTGTCACGTGTCTGGGCTTTTAGCACGCTGAGGCTGTGTTCGTGGATGGTTCATGTTCTCACTCTCGTTGTTGAGATTGAGAGAGGGCTACTTTGGCTGGTGTCCAGGGTGATCTGAGGGTTACAGTGTGGGCTTCCCCGACGAGACAGCCTCCTCGGGCCACACCCCCCTCTCATACACTGCAAGCTGTGGAGCTTCCGGCTGAGCTTGCTGGGCCCTCTTGTCAGGGTCCCAGCATCTCGTTCGGGGCTCCAGCGGATGATCAAATGTCAATCGCCGCATCACAAGGCGGGCTTGAGTCCTCGGGAGATGAGGATTTGGCTGCGTTGCCTCCCTCTGGATTGCCAACGTTGCCCGAGTCTGATCCCGATCTGGCGGCCATGGTTTCCCGGGCAGCTGAGAGCATCGGGCTCGAGTGGAACCCTCCATGTCCCGAGCGCTCGAGGCTGGATGATTGGTTCCTGGGGGCTGCACGCGCTGATCGCCAATGCCCCCTACCGGTTCCTTTCTTCCCGGAAGTGCATCAGGAAGTCACCAGTTCGTGGAAGGCACCTTTAACTACCTGAAACCATTGTGAGGCTACTTCCGCCTTCACTGCCCTCGATAGATGGGGCGGACAAAGGGTATGCGGGGATGCTCCCAGTAGAGCACTCTGTTGCGATGCAACTGTGTCCTCAGAGCGTCTCCACCTGGCGTGGTGATCCCAAGCATCCGTTCAAGGCCTGTAAGTTCTCCTCCAAGCTTGTGGGCAAGGCTTACAGAGCTGCTGGTCAGGCCGGTTCCACCCTGCACGCCATGGCCACCCTCCAGGTCTACCAGGCGAAGGTGCTCAAAGAGCTGCACGAGGGCAGTGCTGACCCTGGACTTATGCAGGAGGCGCACACTGCTACTGACCTCGCCCTCCGGGTGACGAAGGTCACTGCGCGGTCCCTGGGTCAGGTGATGTCCACTTTGGTGGTCCAGGAGCACTTATGGCTGAACCTGTCAGATATGAGGGAGTCTGATCGAACTCAGCTCCTCAACTCCCCGGTCTCTCAGGCTGGCCTCTTTGGCGAAGCGGTTGAGAATTTTGCCCAGCAATTCTTGGCCGCCCAAAAGCAGTCTGAGGCAATTAAACACATTCTGCCCCGGCGGGCCGCTGCTGCCTCCACACCGCCGCCGGCTCAGCCGCCTCAGCCTGCTTGTCGCCGAGGGCACCCCCCTGCGCAGGAGGGGAGATGTCAGCTCTACAGGAGATGGTGGCAGGACCACTCCTTCCTCCGGAGAAGGGCCGGAGGAGAATCCTTTGTTCTCCTTTTCTTTTTGAAAAAACCTTCATTAAAAGAGCTGTTTCCTCTACCTCCGGGTCCCAAGAGGACGCGGATGACAGTAGGCGATGTAACACCTCGCCGCTCTCATCCCCCTCTTCCTTTGCCAGTTACCAGTCAGAGCCAGCCCTAGAATGCGCTGCCTTCTCATGCCCCCTCTGTCATGTCACGGAATCAGACGAGTGCACGCACTCCGCCCTCGCTAAGGGACGCTACGCCTCCCATGTCAGGGCCGTCTGTTCCGCCTTGCTGCCCCACCGTGGGTACGCCTGTAGTTCCTCTGACTCCGCTGGCTCGGTTTCTGGGAGCCTGGCTAGAGCTCCCCAGTCCATCCTGCTGGCTCATCCGAACGATCAGGCTCGGCTATGCGATTCAGTTTGCCCGGCGTCCCCCAGGTTCCGGGGTGTTCGTGCTACGATGGTGGGCAAGGATGCTCCTGTCATGCGCATGGAGGTCACGACCCTGCTGGCAAAGGGCACAATCAAGCCAGTCCCTCCAGCCGACATAAAGTCCAGGTTCTACAGCCCCTACTTCATAGTACCCAAAAAAACAGGTGGGTTACGACCAATCCTAGACTTGCGTGCCTTGAACCAAGCTCTTCACAGGCTCCCGTTCAAGATTTTAATGCCCAAATGCATTTTCGAATGCATTCATTCTATGGATTGGTTTGCAGTGATCGACCTGAAGGACACATACTTTCATGTCTCCATTCTTCCTCGACACAAATCGTTCCTTCAGTTTGCTTTCGGGGGCAGGCATATCAGTACAAGGTTCTCCCATTTGGGTTGTCCCTGTCTCCCCGCGTCTTCACAAAGGTCGCGGAGGGAGCTGTGGCTCCTCTCAGGAACAAGGTGTCCGTATCCTCAACTACCTTGACGACTGGCTGATCCTAGATCACTCTCGAGAACAGTTGTGTGAGCACAGGGATCTGGTGCTCAGACACCTCGTCCGTCTGGAGCAAACTCTCCCGTGCAAAGGATCTCTTTTCTCGGTATGGAAATAGACTCGGTCGCCATGTTCGCGCAGCTTACGAGTGAGTGCGCTCAGTCACTGCTGAATTGCCTGAGTCAATTCGAAGGCAAGAGAGCGGTTCCACTGAAACTATTTGAGAGGCTCCTGGAGCATATGGCATCCGCAGCGGGTGTCATACCGCTCGGTTTGCTTCATATGAGACCGCTTCAGCACTGGCTTCACAGCTGAGTCCCGAGATGGGCATGACAATGCGGCACGCACCGAGTGACCATCACTCCGGCCTGCCGCCAAACCTTCACCCCGTGGTTAGACCTACGTTTAGTTACCTTGCCACCTCAGGTGGTAGCTACCATCACTTCGGCTAGAGCACAGGTGTCAAACATACGGCCCGCGGGCCGAATAAGGCCCACATAGGTGTCCAATCCGGCCCGGGGGATGATTTGAACAATAATAAAAAACAGTTACGCATGGTCCACTGGCCATAAATCCGAACGGTTATTAGTTTTATTTTTGCCAATATCTATTCTGGACTTGCAAACAAACTGCTTTGCAATCATTTCCCAAACTGTCATTTGTGTGGAATTATTACGAAGTCTGTAAACAGGACGTTAACACAGCCACATGCTGAATACGGACGCAAAGAGAAGAACACAGACGCGCCAGCAGAGCAAATACTGTACCAGGCTAAGCTCACTGTTTGTAAAATATATGAAGAAAAATATAAATATTGAATTGGGTTTTATATGAATGTAACTTAGAAGGGAACTGAAAAGTTTCGATCTCTGTATAAGTACCCTATTTTAATAGCACAGTGCTGCTTTGTGTACAGCGGTAACCAAGGAAACGCTATATCGCTGCTGTTCCACAAGTGCCACCTACTGTTAGAGAGTGAAATTGCATTTTCATTCAGTCAGTCTGCTATTTTTGTTTTGTGCACGTGTCTTATGTAGCATAATTTCACAAAGCTATAAAGTCAGACCATGCTGTTTTTTTTCTGTAAATCTTGAAATTATACAATCTAATTTAATCAAAAACAACTTTTTGAGCTCATGCTCAAAATGCAGTGGTGCCTGTATACCAAATGCCTACACATATTTTTTGTTTAAGGCCAGTTTGGCCTGTTATAGAACAAATAAACAAATACATTTTTTAAAAAAAAGAAAAGAAAAGAAAAGAAAAAAATTGGCAACCGGTATCAAATTTGCTCCAAAAAATATTTGCTTGCCATAAAAAAAAAAAAATCAATAATAAAAAATATTAAATAAAACATTATTTTAAAAATCTAATAAAATCTTTTTGCAGTAAAAACAAATGCAGTTTTCAAAGAACTGTGTTTTTTTCCTGGCAAATTAATGTGTAGTTTGTATGGTTAATATTAATGTAACTGTCAGCTCACTAAGGTTTAAAAAAAAAAAAATCGGCCTGCACATAGTTACATTTTTTTCCCATCCGGCCCTCAACCTAAAATGAGTTTGACACCCCTTGGCTAGAGCCTTATCTACTAGACACAAGATCGGGTCAGTGCTCTCCTTCCTTCAAGAAGGGTTGGAACGAAGGCTGTCTCCTTCCACCCTGAAGGTCTATGTGGCTGACATTGCAGCTCACCATGATCCTGTCGACAGTAAGTCTCTTGGGAAGCACAACCTGATCATCAGGTTCCTGCGAGGGGCCAGGAGGCTCAGTCCTCCTCGCCCTCAACAAGTTCCCTCTTGGGACCTCACAGTTGTTTTTTCCGTGCTGCAGAGAGTTCCCTTCGAACCCTTGCTTTCAGTGGAGCTGAAATTCTCATCATTTAAAAACTACGCTCCTGACAGCTTTGGTTTGGGTTAAGAGGGTCGGGGACTTGCAGGCATTTTCAGTTGACGAAGCATGCCTCGAATTCGGGCCGGCCAACTCTCACGTTATCTTGAGACCCCAGCCTGGATACATGCTCAAAGAGTTCCCTTTAGAGATCAGGTGGGGAACTTGCAAGCGTCGCCCCCGGAGGAGGCATACCCAGCCCTGGCGCTGCTCTGTCCAGTACGTGCTCTCCGCACTTACATAGACAGAACTCAGTGCTTCAGGACCTCAGACCAGCTCTTTGTCTGTTACAGAGGCCAGCAGAAGGGAAAGGCTGTCTCTAAGCAGAGGTTATCTCACTGGATAGTGGATGCTATTGTCTTGGCTTATCAGGCTCAAGATCTGCCATGCCCCCTAGGGGTGAGAGCTCACTCAACTAGGAGTGTGGCTTCCTCCTGGGCGCTGGCGCATGGCGCCTCACTAACAGACATCTGTAGAGACATCAATGTACTCAGCGTACCATTGGCTCATTTTATTACCACTTGAAGGTGATTGGGCTCTCAGGCGAGACCCCATTCATCAGTTCTCTTCTGACGTAACGTCTCGGTTCCCTCATTCAGGGAACAAGAGTTACATACGTAACCTAGACGTTCTTTATATTTTTTTGTGAAAAGAATTTTAACCAGAAAAATCACAATTAGATGCAGCCCTAGTTGCTTCTGATATCAGCATGTTCACTGTTGTTGTTGTTGTTGTTTTTTACAGGAACCAGATGCCAGTGATGAGTCGTGCTGAAACTGTTTTTCTCTGAGAGCGCCGTACCAACATAAGCAAGTGTGGTATGGTAAAATGAAAAAACAAACACATTGGAAATGACAGGTATGTTGAACAGGAACTGTTTCAGGAATGGCACAAAGGTGTGTGACTGTTTAAGTCTCTGTCTTTAGATAAGTGTGCTGAATAATGTGCCTTTTTGGCCTTCATTATGTATATTTGAATTATGTTTGAATTATGTTGTGTGTTGTGTAAATAAAATACAATTAAAAAGCCATTCTTTTAAATCTCCTCACGTTCTTTGTTCTAGTTCCCTCACAGTCCCATTCAGCTGACAGGGCCATTAGGGGAGAGTCTTTGTCTTCCCAGGTGTGAAACACATTATTCATTGTAGCTTCTGGAGCGATCAAACACACAGTTGTAAAAGTCAATCTTCACAACATGCAGACATAAAGTCTGACCCCCCTATTTGTTGGGTTAATAACTGAGTACTCAGAAATGGACAAAGCAAGACTAGAGTCAGACTCGAGAGACAAGTGCAAATTGAGAGCAGATATAAAGCACACAATTAAGAGAGAGAAAACCGGCGAGAAACCAATGAGCGGCTGCGCTGCATGCAGCTGCTGCATTGAAGGGAAAAACAAAGACACGAGGGAAACACAGAACTGAGAAAACAGCGATCAAACCCTAGTCCTGACCATTTTTAATTTGCAATGTGTGAATAATTTGAAAACAACAGCCATGAAACAAACTTAGCTAAATGGATAACATGCAAGAAAATAAATAAAATAAAATAAATAAAAATAAAAAACCTTCTGGCCTCATAAACTACAATCTTTGTCACTCACCTAATGCGAAGGTTGGTGTTGTTTAGCATTTCGTCCCCTTGGAATTATAAGGTTCTATCTTACATTTTTGTCAAAATTGAGTTATTCATATATTCATATTCTGTGACAACTTATTTACATTACGTGATGTTTCTTTTTTTTTTTTTAAGTTGTGTACATTTTGGGACTTTTTTTTTTTTTAAGAAAACAAAAGGTTCTATCTACAAAGTCGAACTCTAACTTGGTTCTATAAGGTTCTATCTGCGTGAGCTAATCAGCACTTCGAATGCACACACGAGGACCAATCCAGTTTAGCTTTCTTTGTCATGTTGCCGGACTGCTCCGCGATAGTGGAAGAGAGTGCAGAAAAATGCTAAATCAGTGAAGAGAAGACTAAATAATTTCACACAACGCAATGTTTATTAGAAACTTCATGATCGACTATTTTATTTATGATCTTGTCAATGACAGCAGCCCAAATTCCAGGGAATTACAGTCTTTTTGTGTGTTTTGCTGTATCTATTGCTGAGGAGTTATTTTCAGTTAAACACCACGCTAGCCAGCAGCGCTATTAAGATGATAGTTTGGGTTTTGTAGTCTATTTGCTTTATTCCAGTCATGTCTTTGTCATACGAGGGAAAGTTATGTATATATTAGGTTATGTTTTAACCTTGATCCATCCTGTGTACTTGTACTGAGTTGTATGTACTATGTAGCTATAAAGCTCTACGCTATGGCACACTGGATTAAAGTGTATACTACATTAAGTGAGATGAAATATTACATTTTACATTGTTGGTAAATAAGTTGTTGCATAGTTGAAGTAATTTAAATATTTTAAATGTGAAATATTTTTAATTACATATAGTCAGTGAAACATTTTTCAATGTTTATTAAACTTTGTTAAACACCTTTGCTGAAGCATTGTCTGTTTTCTTGCAGTTTAGTCTTAAAATGAAAAACAATTTAATTGATGGGGTCTTAATTACAACAAACGTTAACATGTTATTTCAGCCATACTGATGTCTAGAGAGAAAGCCATTTTACCTGTCCCACTTTCTGTGGAATAAAGTCCTGGTCAGATGTATTACAGTAGCTGCTTTCTGTCTAAACAAAAGGAAACTTAAATGGTTCCTGCAATAATGTGTTAAATTACCCATCATATTCCTACCTAAATCTAACATCTGCACTGGACAAAATATTTAGCACTGCCTTTTATGCTCAACTTGAACAAGAAAAAAAAAAAATTCATTTAAAATATGAAATGTCAAACTGTGTGATGACAAACTGCTGGCCACGCCCCTCCCAGCCAGAATGCACCAACAAGTATGCACCAGGTGCAGTTGATCTGCTAATTAGCAGGGTAGACACAGTTTTAGGCAGAACAGCAGCAGAAAGCAGAACTGGAAAGCGAGTACTGCAAACTTTTTTTTTTTTTTTTTTTTACACTGGAGTAAAACTCTTCTGTGCAGAATTAACCCTATTACAAACATTTAAGTAGCAGCTGGTGAGCTTTTATACTTTTTGTTTTTTGTTTGAAATTGGATTTTTGTATTGCACATTATATCATTTTAAGGGTGTATTTAGACATTATTGGGTTGTGGATGAATGTCAAGTTCAAAATGTATTCAGATTAATAGTTTGAAAAGCAAATGTTTAAAATCATTAAATCATCAATTTAAAAACTGTATTTACTGTATAAATGTTTGAATATCTACTGCCTACTTACATGGTCTTTGTGGTAATTTAAATCAAGCATTTAAATCCTGTCTGCGCTAAATCTTGCTTGTATTTGACTGCATCTACTTGTACTCTAAAAATGGTGTTTGTGTTTAAAGGTTTTTCACCTGACTGATTGACTGAACACTGCATCGAACTTTCAAAATAAAAAAAGGAAAGGAGAGCAAAAGTGTGGTCAATGAGTGAAGTCCAGTTAAAATTATTCTTATAGTGGGCCGTCTTTTTCAAGTGAGAGTTCTGCACACTGAGAACCTTGCAAAGCACAGACAAGATTTAAATGCTTGATTTTAAATTACCACAAAGACCATGTACGTAGGCAGCTGATATTCAAACATTTATACAGTAAATACAGTTTTTAAATTGATGATTTAATGATTTTAAACATTTGCTTTTCAAACTATTAATCTGAATGTTTTATATAAAACTTGACATTCCTCCACAACCCAATAATGTCTAAATACACCCTTAAAATGATATAATGTACAATACAAAAATACAATTTCATACAAGAAAAACAAAAGTATGAAAGCCTACCAGCTGCTACTTCAATGTTTGTAGTAGGGTTAATTCTGCACAGAAGTGTTTTACTCAAGTCCAAATGATAGTTTGCAGTGCTCACTTTCCAGTTCTGCTTTCTGCTGCTGTTCTGCCTGAGTCTGCATCTACCCTACTAATTAGCAGATCAACTGCACCTGGTGCATACTGGTTGGTACATTCTGGTTGGTTGGTGCATTCTGGCTGGGAGGGGCATGGCCAGCAGTTTGCCACCACACCTAAAAACGTCTCGGTTACAAAGGTAACCCTCGTTCCCTGAAGGAGGGAACGGAGACGTACGTCGGACAGACCGACGAATAGGAATCTCGCTAGAGAGGCCAATCTACTTCGAGTGTAACTACAACGAGCCAATGCACATTGGCATGCAATCATATGCATCAGCTGCTCGCCTCGCAGCGCGGGTATAAATGAGCAGCAGGTGCGTTGCATCTTCAGGTTTTCGCTGAGGAGCCGAACCAGATAGGCGGCAGCATCAGCGGGGTACAGGGACTGTGGCGACGGGACGTACGTCTCCGTTCCCTCCTTCAGGGAACGAGGGTTACCTTTGTAACCGAGACGTTCCCATTCAGTCGGTCACGTTCGACGTACGTCGGACAGACCGACGAATAGGAATCCCTACCAAAGCGCCACAGGAGCTGCCCCCTTCCAGCGCTCTGTAGTAAGCCACCTGAACCCCCTTGCCTAAGGACGGTGGGACAGGGCTAACACAGAGAGTGTCGACCACTGCTGTTCCCCAAAACCCACTCAGTGAGACTATTGGATAACGCTGGGAAAGCGTACCCTTCCGTTGGGAAAGGAACACTGCGGAAGCCACATCCTTCGAAGGAGTTATGTGGAGAAGTACATATGGACTAACCCCGTAGGGCTGTACTACATATGGAAGTACTGGGGTGACTCCAACTCGATGAGAGGTGGGTTCTCCCAGAGGGAAGACACGGGCTTCGTTTAGGAGCAACCGTGGAACCAACCATATGGGATCCCCGTAGGGTCACACATATGGAACCCAGCCTAAATCCGGTTCTCAAGGATGCAACGGAGTATAGGCCTGGCGCCAGACGCTCCGCCACGTCGGCTGCCGAAGGGAGATCGGAGGACTCAACAGGGTCTGCCTTGTAGGGACTCTCTGGAGAAAAAGCGCGTGTAGCGCAGCAAGCCGACACTAAGCCGGGGCCTCTCCGTGCCTCTGACCTGAGGTGAGGACACGGGAGGAGACCGGCTCGACACGAAGGCTATAGAATCTAGCGAACGTGTTAGGTGTCGCCCAGCCCGCAGCTCTACAAATGTCTGTCAGCGAGGCGCCACGAGCCAGCGCCCAGGAGGATGCGACACCTCTCGTGGAGTGAGCATGCAACCTGAGCGGGCAGGGCACGCCCTGAGCTTGGTAAGCCAGGGCGATGGCATCCACTATCCAGTGGGCCATCCTCTGCTTGGAGACAGCCTTCCCTTTCTGCTGGCCTCCGTAACAGACAAAGAGCTGGTCTGAGGTCCTGAAGCTTTGAGTTCTGTCTATGTACAGTCGCAAGGCGCGAACTGGACAGAGCAAAGCCAGGGCTGGGTCTGCCTCCTCCGAGGGCAGCGCTTGCAGGCTCACTACCTGGTCCCTGAAGGGAGTGGTAGGAACCTTGGGCACATAGCCAGGCCGGGGTCTCAGTACCACGTGGCCGTCACCCGGCCCGAACTCTAGGCACGATTCGTCGACCGAAAATGACTGCAGGTCCCCTACCCTCTTGATGGAGGCCAATGCAACCAGCAGCAAAGTCTTCATAGACAGAATCTTTAAGTCTGCTGATTGCAAGGGCTCAAAGGGAGCAATCTGAAGTGCTCTCAGCACCAGAGCAAGGTCCCAAGAGGGTATGGAGGGAGGACGAGGAGGATTTAACCGTCTCGCCCCCCTAAGGAACCTGACGACCAGGTCGTGCTGACCAACAGACTTGCCATCTATGTGGTCGTGGTATGCGGAGATAGCAGCAGTATGGACTTTGAGGGTGGAGGGGGACAGCCTACGCTCCAACCCCACTCGACGAACAGGTTCCACTTCAAGGCGTAAGCACGTCTCGTAGACGGTGCACGAGCCGAAGTGATGGTGTTAAGTACCTCGGGGGGTAAGTCACCTAGAACCTCCGCGTCCCGTCCAGGGACCAGACATGGAGTTTCCAGAGGTCTGGACGCGGGTGCCACAGAGTGCCCCGTCTCTGAGAAAGAAGGTCCTTCCTCAGAGGAATGGGCCAGGGAGGGGCTGTCGCGAGGAGTGAGAGTTCTGGGAACCAGGTCCGGTTGGGCCAATAGGGCGCAACTAGCAGGACCTGCTCCTCGTCCTCCCTGACTTTGCACAGGGTCTGTGCCAGTAGGCTCACTGGGGGAAACGCATATTTGCGAAGGCCCCGGGGCCAGCTGTGTGCCAGTGCATCTGTCCCGAGTGTTCCCTCGGACAGGGAGTAAAACAACTGGCAGAGGGAGGTTTCTGGTGAGGCAAACAGGTCTACCTGAGCCTCTCCGAACTCTCTCCAGATCAGCTGGACCACCTGGGGGTGGAGTCGCCACTCTCCTGGCAGCGCAGCTCGTGATAGCTCGTCGGCCACACGGTTGAGCACACCGGGGACATGAATGGCACGAAGCGACCTCAGATGCTTCTGACTCCAGAGGAGGAGATGGCGGGCGAGTTGCGACATGCGACGGGAGCGTAGACCACCTTGACGGTTGATGTACGCAACGGTCGCAGTGTTGTCCGTACGGACCAGTACATGCTTGCCCCGTAGCGGCCCTTTGAGGCGGCTCAGAGCAAGGCGTACTGCCAGCAACTCGAGGCAGTTGATGTGCCAATGCAGATGGGGGCCCGTCCACACCCCTGACACTGCATGCCCGTTGTACGTGGCACCCCAGCCGGTGGCAGAGGCATCTGTGAATACCACAGCATGCCGGGACACCTGCTCCAGGGGCACTCCTGCCCGAAGAAACAAGGGGTCCGACCACGGGCTGAAGGCTTGGCGGCACTCCTGAGTGATTGCCACCCGGAACGTGCCGCGTTGCCACGCCCATCTCGGGACTCGGCCGTGAAGCCAGTGTTGAAGCGGTCTCATATGAAGCAGACCGAGCGGGGTTACTGCCGCTGCGGCCGCCATATGCCCCAGGAGCCTCTGAAAGAATTTCAGTGGAACCGCTGTTCTGCCGTTGAACGTATTCAGGCAGTTCAACACCGACTGAGCACGTTCCTCTGTGAGGCGTGCTATCTGTTCGACCGAATCCAACTCCATACCGAGAAAAGAGATCCTCTGCACAGGGGAGAGTTTGCTCTTTTCCCAGTTGACCTGAAGACCCAACTGGCTGAGGTGACTGAGCACCAGATCCCTGTGATCGCACAACTGATCCCGCGACTGAGCTAGAATGAGCCAGTCGTCGAGATAGTTGAGGATGCGAACACCCTGTTCTCTCATGGGAACAAGGCCTCCCTCCACGACTTTCGTGAAGACGCGGGGAGACAGGGCCAGCCCGAAGGGTAGGACTCTGTACTGATATGCTCGACCTTCGAACGCAAAACGCAGGAATGGCCTGTGTCGCGGAAGAATCGAGACATGAAAGTACGCATCCTTCAGGTCGATCACTGCAAACCAATCCTGGGGACGGATGCACTCGAAAATGCGTTTCTGCGTGAGCATTTTGAACGGTAGCTTGTGAAGGCTCCGATTCAAAACTCGCAGGTCCAGGATAGGCCGTAACCCACCGCTCTTTTTGGGTACAATGAAGTAGGGACTGTAGAACCCTGACCTCATATCGGCTGGAGGGACCGGCTCTATCGCGTCCTTCGCCAGTAGGACCGCGATCTCCGCACGCAAGACAGGGGCATCGACAGCTTTCACTACAGTGAAGTGGACGCCCCTGAACTTGGGGGGACGCCGGGCGAACTGAATCGCATAGCCGAGCCTGACGGTCCGAATGAGCCAGCGAGACGGACTGGGGAGCGCTAACCAGGCTCCCAGAGACCGTACAAGCGGGACCAAAGGGACCGCAGGCGTACCCGCAGTGGGGCAGCGAGGTGGAACACAGGGACGCTGCCCGGGGGGCTCTCTTTGCGAGGCGGCCCGAAGCGGCGTCACAGTGTGGTGTGCAACACTTACCTGGTTCCACGGATGGACAGAGGGAGCAGTCGAGGCTTTGGTTGCCCGCTGCTCGCTGCTGTCCGCTGGCGACAGAAGAGGGGGATGAGAGTGGTGAGGTTCTTGCCCTCCCACTGCTCTCCGCACCCTCTTCGGACCCGGAGATGAAGGAAACTGCTCTTTTGTTGAGAATTTGGGTACCGCTGGCTGTAGGGCCAGCGGCGGAACAGAAACAAAAGGGAACAAAAGATTCTCCACCCGGCCCTCCTCCGGGGGAAGGAGTGGTGCGGTCACCATCTCCCGAAGAGCAGTCCCATCCATCTCCGGGTCGCCCGTCCTAGGGCCTCTTGGACTTGGCCTTGCCACCCTTCCTCTTGGGGGCGGGCTGGACGGGCTGGGCACCCTGACCGCGACCGGCTCCACGGCGCCGCTTAGATGAGGGCTGCTGCTGGGGCGCGGGAGCGGGGGCGGCCGAGGGAGGGCGCCCTCGGCGACGAGCAGCCTGAGGTGCTGCGGGCGGTGGAGGTGCAGCAGCAGACCGCCTCGGCAGGATGTGACTGATGGCCTCAGACTGCTTCTGTACAGCCGAGATCTGCTGGGCGAAGTTCTCGACCGCGTCGCCGAAGAGGCCGGTCTGGGACACGGGGGAATTAAGAAACCTGACCTTGTCGGTATCCCTCATGTCCGCGAGACACAGCCAGAGATGGCGCTCCTGGACCACTAATGTGGACATCGCACGACCCACTGACCGCGCCGTAACCTTCGTCGCACGAAGCGCGAGGTCCGTCGCGGCACGAAGTTCCTGGAGAACTTGTGGATCATGACCACCCTCGTGCAGGTCCTTCAGTGCCTTGGCCTGATGGACCTGCAGCAACGCCATAGCGTGCAGGGCAGAGGCGGCTTCCCCACAGGCCTGATAAGCCTTGCCGGTAAGATCCGACGAGTACTTACAGGCCCGGGAAGGGAGAGACGGCTCCCCCCGCCAGGTGGAGTTAGGGCACAGTTGCATAGCAACGGCCCGTTCCACAGGGGGTATGCGCGTATAACCCTTAGCCGCCCCGCCATCAAGGGTGGTGAGGGAGGAGGACCCACCGACACGGTTTCGGGCAGTAAAAGGTGCCGTCCATGTGCCAGTGAGCTCTTCATGCACCTCCGGGAAGAAAGGAACTGGGGTGGGGGGCTGAGAACCAGCCCTGGCCACCCCGAGAAACCAATCATCCAACCTCGAGGGTTCGGGACACGGTGGAGGATTCCACACGAGCCCAACCCTGTTGGCGGCCCGGGAAAGCATAGCCATCATTTCCGGGTCCGAATCGGGCACAGTTGTCACCCCGAAGGAGGCAGCTGCGCCGAATCATCATCCCCCGAAATATCAGGCTCACCCTCCGATGCAGCGATCGACATTCTATCATCTTGGGGAGCTCCGAAGGATACGGATGGTACACACCTCTGGGGTGGTCCACCACGTTCCCCCGGCAGCTCTACTGGCTGCGGAGTGCAGGAGGAATGAGGGTTCCTAGGGGGTTGGTTCCCCGAAGGAAGCGCGCTCACCGTGATCCTCAGATCACCAGCACCGCTGCCCGAAGCAACCCTCTGAGGAGGATTGGAACGAGGCAGCGGCACCGGGACTCCGCCCCTTTGCAGGAACTGGAGTCTAGATCGCAACTCCGAGACGGTCATCTTCCCACAATGGGTACATGACTCGTCCACAAACGCTGCCTCAGCGTGCTTTAAGCCCAGGCACGTGATACAGCGTTGGTGACCATCCCGCGGTGACAGATAACGACCGCATCCAGAAACACACAAGTAGAACGACATCTTTAAAAAGACGCGAATCTACTTGTGTAAGCTCTTTTAGGGACTGCTCCTTTAAGTGCTGAAGCACGCAGGGGAATGGCCGCTGCAGCACAGACAGGGAAAGTGCAGCCTGTCGTGTGCACTCTCTCCTTGAAGCCGCTCTCTTACCAGCTGTCAAAACAGCCTTTCAGCGCTCAACAGCGCACCGTTTACCAGCCGTGAGAACGGCTCTTCAGGAAATGCTGCACAACGAAGGCAAACAAAACAAAAAAAAAAGAGAGAGATCGACCCCGCTGCAGTGCTGTCCGCCTGCACCAACAAAGAGCAGTTTCAAAGGCTCGTTCTTTTAATTACACTCCGTAGACACCCAAAAAGGTTCGGCTCCGAAGCGAAAAGCTGAAGATGCAACGCACCTGCTGCTCATTTATACCCGCGCTGCGAGGCGAGCAGCTGATGCATATGATTGCATGCCAATGTGCATTGGCTCGTTGTAGTTACACTCGAAGTAGATTGGCCTCTCTAGCGAGATTCCTATTCGTCGGTCTGTCCGACGTACGTCGAACGTGACCGACTGAATGGGAACCATTAAATTTAACTTTCTCATGCATGTCAACACATTGTTACAACAGTAATTTTATGTTTTAAAACAAATTATAAGTAAACCGTTTGTTTCTTGAAAATTATTGCTTCAATTAATTTTTGCCAGATGGAACCTTATAATTCCAAGCGAAAAGTTTTTTTTTTTTTTTTTTTTTGACCCTTTCCAAAAATCACCATTTACAAATTTGAGAGGATTTTGATATTGTTTTGAATATATTTATGGAATACATTTAGGGTATATTTTTTAATACATTTGTATACTGAATACATTTAGGGTCCCTGTCATTTTCATGTTTGAAAGAAACTTGTTCTCCATATAATTTTTGCTATATGGAATGCAAAAACTTTGAAGCTCAATATCTCAAAACTGCTCAGAACGCAGATAGAACCTTATAATTCCAAGGGGACGATTTATTAAGTGCTGTATGTCGGGCTGAAGTGAAGAAAGTTGGCTGTCGTGCTCTTTTCGTGCTCTTTGTCGTGATTTTATTTTGGACTTGAAACGCTGTCACTGATTTGCCTTGAAGACTCAAGTTCACTCCATTTAGGTGATTGAAAATATCAGAGAGGTAGGACAATTTTGCAAGCAACTCAAAATCACGGAGGCAGTCCGAAAGAGCATATTTTGAATCGGATAAAAAAAAAAAACCTCTTGAATGTTTTTAAACAAATTCTGAGTTGTCATCTGCCATTTTATTTATTCTTCTCTCCACTGCATTATCTGAAAGTGAAATCAGATTTAACTGCTTGCGGGCCTTTTCTCCACACATCATGCTAACCATTTCTTTCGCGGCAGGTAAAATCAAATTTTCACCAATTATGTGAGGTTTTTCAGCCTTTGCGATGAGCTTTGCTATACGATAAGATGCCTCCACTGCTTTACTGTTGTCGTTGCCAGAGAACGCAGTTTCAAGAGTTTTATTTTTTTTTTTTCCTGCTTTGGTACTCTTTAAGTGTGTTCTCAGAAAAACTCAATACGATTGGACACATATTCACTGTGTATTGTCTCCAAGTGCTGTCGTGGTTGGCTTGGTTTCAAAGCTTCATTTGATAAGACTTCTGAGCAAACAACACAGAGCGGTAGCTGCTTGTTCTCCGCTCCCACACATGTGAAGCCTAGTGCTAGATAGTCTCTACAGTATTTTCTTTTAGATTTATTTTGAGTCTTTTCAGTGTCAGGCTTACTTGTAGATGGAGAAACATCTGCATTTGTTCTTTTCAGCGACCCTGTTGACAGCCATTTATCCATGTTTGAATCTGTTGTTCTGTAGCATATGCAGCAAAAATATTTTAGATAAATTGGCGGTTTATTCTTAAACCAATCAGCAAGCTTGAATAGTGGAAGCATAGTAACAGTATAATACTTATTTTTCGTATATTTTTTCGTATATATATTATATATATATATACACACATACACACACACACACACACACATATATATATATATATATATATATATTATTTTATGCATTACAACACAATTTGTAACTAGACACTCATCAGCATATGTACATTCACTCATAACGTGCAAAGTTTTGTTTTTGGAAATGATCTGTGTGATTTGCTACACAAATAAATTTGACTATGACTTAAATGTTATTCCCATTTCAGAATGAGATCCCAGACTGTGCACTGTTCCCTTTCGAAAGGGAACTCTACTCTGCGTTTACCGCTATGGGGAACGTCACACGTGAACCGATGTCTGAAAGCCAAGAATCAAACCACTTCAATCCTATTGGCCGGCGACAGCCTATGACATCATCATAGCGCGACCCGGAAGTATAAAAGGAGCGCCTAGAGAATCAGTCAGTATCTTTTCGTCTTTCGGGACTGTTTTGTCTGATCGCGATTGTATCGAATCCGGTAAGGGAATCTTATATTATGCCTTACAAACGTTTCAAGAGAGTGTGTTCATCCGTGTCCCAGGTTTTGACACTTGATATACACACTTCTGGGCGTTTTCTGTCTGGGAGAGGAGCGCGCATAGACAGTGCTTGAGGGCGCTGTCTGTGTTTTTCTGTTATTTACTGTGAGCGTCTCCCTATCGGGACGCTCCGTTCTCGTTTGGCACTCTTCTCGAGGGAAGAGGTGTCCGCATCTGCGCCTGGTGATTCTGGCCCCGTTTGTGCTGAGGCAAAACGGCGGCTGCAATCATGGGGCTTGCAGGCGCTTCTTTAACAGTCAGGCTGACGGCTGGGCCTTTGATGAATATTTTTCTAAAGGCCCGCCTTCTGGCTTGATAGTGGAAGAGGCTCTTTTAGGCTTCAAAGAACCCTAGATTCCATCCTTCTTTGTTAAAGAAAAGGGAAAGAGGAGTCTTCGGTCTTCGAGCCGCAGGAAAGTGAGCTGGGTCTATATTTATGTTTCTAAATATGTTGACCTTGTGTTCCTGTATAGTTTTTCCTGAGTATGTAATCAGAAAAAGTAAGAGGGGTTTTTGAGCAAAGTGAAGTTTGATAGGTTGGCTAGAACGATATTTGTGCAGGCCACAAAATGGCCGCCTCTTAGCCACCTGTTGTTTAGAGTAGCTTCTCATCTGGTGTTTGCTAGAGTAAGGTTGAGTTAGCACTCGTCACTTCAGTTAGTATCTATGTCTAGGTCGGCCTTAATCGGCCGCCTGACATTGTTTGCTTGTTGAGCTTCGCTTTATTTCCTCTTATCTATGGAGAATCAGAGGTGAAGCCCAGGCATTGCTATGCATGTGGCCCCGTAGGCCCACAGCTTAACGGCCCAGGCTAGGACTAGGTTTAGGTGTTTATTGTTATAAACCACCCTTTGTATTACTATCCCTTGTTAGGTTGTATAGTTCCTAGTTCTGGCCTCCTCCTGAGGGAGTTGTTAGGCCATATGCCCATTTCCCCTTGTTTATGTAGGTGCAATGGCTGAGGTTAACAGCTAAGGTAGCAGGCTGTTATTAGCCTCCCTGGTGCTGTTTTCTCAGATGGTAGGCCCTTATCTTTGCGTAGATAAGTGTATGCAGTGTATGCTAGGCCCCACTCGCTAGAACTTTATTCATGCTATGAATTTGGTTGTTTCTTGCTCCCAGCAAGACAGGTGTTCAAAGTGTGTGGCCTTGTCAGGCCGCCCTTGAATTTCCCACTGTTGTGACTAAGCATATTAGCATATGTGAGTTTCTACTCCACGTAGAACTATTGTCATGTTGTAGGCCCCTCTCTGGCCTCCATGGTTATGTGCCTACAGTATGGTCTACCTGTTAGGTTGAGCTTTGTACTCCCCTGCTAGGGTTGTTTTTATAATAGTGCTTAGCTCCCTAAGCTGATCATTGGTTGAAGGCTTCCATTAGGGCCTCCCGTTGAGGATCAGCCCCAGGCTGGTTTGTGCTCCCCTGTATCAGGGTTTCTTAGCGCACAGCCTCCTCAGTGCAAATAATCAAGCGCTGAGTAGATCCTAGGATTGAGCAGAGTATACTCCCCTCAATAAGAGGGTTCATAGCATTCAGCTGAGTTCTGCTCTCCAGGATGCCCGTCTCTACGCGTGGGTTTGAGTTGCTTACTGCCTTTTTGCAGTCACTCTTACTTGCTGTCTTCTCTGAAGAATGCATTGTTGAGATTCTGTATTCAGACAGCGTTGGCCAAGACTAAGTTTGTCCTCCGTCAGACCAGGTCGGCCTCCCTGGTGGCATTGGGGTGACTACGTTCCCCCTTCTAGTGGCTGGCCGGGGTTCCTTTTGGTTCCCTGGCCACATTCCTTTAAAGGGACCTTCTTTCCTCAGAAGATTTGGTCCCAGAAGCCTTTGAGCGGCCTTGGTAGGCTTTCTACGGAAGGCCTCTTTGAGGTTCAGCTTGGGCTGTTGGCCATAGGGAATGCTGTCACTGACAGCCTTTGCGTCACCCGAGGGTGAGTTGCTATCTGGCGTTTCTCTCGAAACTGCTGGATGTTTGTCTAGCCATCTTGGCATGCACTCTCCACAAGCATGGCGGCGTGGGTATATCATTCCCCATAGCGGTAAACGCAGAGTAGAGTTCCCTTTCGAAAGGGAACGTCTCAGGTTACGTATGTAACCATGGTTCCCTGAGAACAGGGAACGAGACTCTGCGTTGCTCTGCCATGCTTCGGGGCTGCCTGCTGAACAGTCCCTCAAGACAATAAGATACTGACTGATTCTCTAGGCGCTCCTTTTATACTTCCGGGTTGCGCTATGATGATGTCATAGGCTGTCGCCGGCCTATAGGATTGGAGTGGTTTGATTCTTGGCTTTCAGACATCGGTTCACGTGTGACGTTCCCCATAGCACTATAACTTTTGGTAGTGACACAGACACTGCATCTGAGGGAGAGCAGGAGAGCACAGACAGGGTTGATATTCTGACTACAGCTGAGGCAGATTCTAATATGGAGTCACAAGTAGTGGTTCAGAGTGACACACCTTGTACTGACAGCACTGTTGATGCAACAAACATGCCAAAGCCCCTTACACATCTGTTTGATGAGAAGCATAGTTTGTTGTCACAAGATGAACTACAAATTGA
Organism: Mylopharyngodon piceus; assembly: GCA_039654765.1. Taxonomy (NCBI): domain Eukaryota; kingdom Metazoa; phylum Chordata; class Actinopteri; order Cypriniformes; family Xenocyprididae; genus Mylopharyngodon; species Mylopharyngodon piceus. Next base: position 213,802 of record JBCHWC010000114.1, read on the forward strand.
GTTGGATAAAATCATGCAAACCATCCCTGCTTACTTTAGTGAACTGAATTGTAAGCACCTCCAAGAGAGTACACTGGGTCAGTTCTCTTGTGAACAGTGGTTTGAGCAGAGACAGGGCAGAATCACTGCAAGTCACTTTAATGAAGTGTTAAAAAGTCAAGCTAGCGTGACATCTAAAATCATGGGCTACACATCCAGCAGAAATGCACCAGCCTTAGCTTGGGGTAAGAACAATGAAAAACTAGCTAGAGAAGCCTTTACTTCAAACCAGATGACTTGTCATGACAGCTTGACAGTGGAAGAAGTTGGGTTGGTAGTAAATCCAAAGTTTCCTCATTTAGGAGCCAGCCCAGATGGAATAGTCCATTGCAAGTGCTGCCCACCTTCTACACTTGAAATAAAATGCCCCTTAAAGTATGCAAATATGTCCATAACTGATGCTATCAAGAGCAAAGATTTCTGTCTAGGGAAAAATTTTGAGCTTAAAAAGAACCATGCATACTATACACAAGTTCAGGGGCAAATGGCAGTGTGTGAACTCAAAACATCGTACTTTGTCATTTGGACAACAGACTGCCACACTCAGAAAGTAGAGTTCTCTGAAGAGTACTGGGCTCAGATCAGACCAAAACTGGATCTCTTCTACCTACAGCACATTCTCACAGAAATTTGCACACACAAACTGAGGAAACAATTTCTGATCGCAGAGACTTCCTGTTTGTGTAAAAGTAGGTCTAAAACATCTGTCACACAGTGCTCTGTCTGTCATAAGGTGTTTCATCTGAAATGTGTAGGCTTAAAAAGGCATCACCATAATCAACATAAATGTGAAATCATACACAGCCTTCTTAGTAATCTGTTAAGTTAATTTAATTGTGTTGTGAAATACATTCAATCAAATGTGGGACAGCAAATGTTCTCATTAACAAATGTTTAATAACTGTAGATAGTTTGAAAAAAATAATTAAAGATCAAACATAAGTCCATGAAAAATCTATATATAAACGATATATACATTGCAACATTTCATGTGTTAAATCTGCCACCAATGTTAACACTGTACACAATCGTTCAATTAATAACAAAATAAAAGGTTTCTAACCACTTATTAGTGTCTAATGTATTTTTTTTTACTGAATTAATGACTTGTCCAAATTACATAATGCAGAACATACCAGTAGTATTTTATCAACAGTTGCCACTGTGTCTTTGTGTCTTCGCTTCACCAAGTTTATGGGGAGTGTTTGTCGCAAAATGCAGTACTTTTTAATACGACCGATAGCTCTTTCCACATGAATTCCTCATCCTTGACATGTGACGTGACACAGACACTTCCTGTCCTGAAAGTTGCGTCTTTCCACGGGTTAAAGCTGGTATGTGTAGCTGGACTCCTTTTGCAGCAAAATACTCAGGGAAACTGAACCCTCTGTCAGCCATGACAATGTCTCCCTCTTCCAAAATATCAATTAAACCAGATGATTTGGTGATTGTTTTGTCACTGGCTCTCCCACCCCAAGACTTGGAAAGGAATGTGATTGAAGGACACTTTGGATGAGCGAAGGCCAGTGTAGAAGTGAATGATTTTGATCATCCTTTAAATCCTTATCAGATTTTAGTTGTTTTCTCTCACAGGTGAGTGTTTGTACCTTTGACTCTAGGCTTCTCACTTGGTCTTTGTAAGATGTGTTCAGTTTCTGCATGTCTTCAGTATCCCTCATAGTGAGTTCTGTTCCAACACACATATCATTGTAGGACTTAACTTCTGTTACATCTATGTCCATGTCCTCTACTTCCTCAGTAGGCTGAACTCTAATGCTCGTCTCAGAGAACTCTGATGCTCGTCTCAGAGACCTCTGATATCGGTCCATTTTTCTGGAGTTGTCAGGTCTGTGAGGAAGCTTTGATGGAATGTAGTCTGGACTTAGAGGGTCATCTGATGGCTTGCCTAAAGACAAAAGTAGAAAAACATTATTAGGATAGGCTATAGATTTCACACATCACTGGTTGAAGATAGATAATGACAAAGACCAAGAGCATCTTTGGTGAATGATGAACACAAGCTAATAAAACGTTAATTGTGTTAACACTTAATTTCATGCTAGCAGTTAAGTGAATTTTTAATTATGTAATCTATAAATAAACTAGCTAGCTATTAGTATGACCACTGTATACTACCCTGTAACACTTTTAAAAAACGTCTTAGGTTACGCATGTAACCGTGGTTCCCTGAGAACGGGGAATGAGACACTGCGTCTTAACGCATTTGGGGAACGCCTTAGCGGGATCCGGTGTCTGAAACGCTATCAAATCACGGCAATCGTATTGGCCGGCGACAGCCTATGACGTCACTACTAGTGCGACCCGAACGCACATAAGGGGCGCCTAGAGAACAGGTCATCCACTTATCGTCTGAAGGGACTGTTCAGCAGGCGGCCCCAAGGCATGGCAGGGAGACGCAGTGTCTCGTTCCCTGTTCTCAGGGAACCATGGTTACATACGTAACCTGAGACGTTCCCTTTCGAAAGGGAACTCGCACTGCGTCTTAACGCATTTGGGGAACGAATACCCACGCCGCCATGCTGAGGGGAGTGCATGCCAAAGAATGGCTGTGACAAATATCAGAAACCATTTCAACTGAAATGCCAAAAAAACACTCCTCCTAAGGGTCTCAAAGGCTGTCAGTGACAGCATTCCCTACGGCCACCACCCCAGCTATAAGCCTCAAAGAGGCCTCCGGAAACATCTAGAGGCCTACCAAGGCCGCTCAAAGGCTTGGAACCAACAACTTCAAACTGAAGGGGTCCCTTTAAGGGAATGTGGCCAGGGAGCTGAAAGGAGCCCCGGCCAGTCACTTCTCAGGGGAGCATAGTCTACCCTGACTGCCACCAGGCAGGCCGATCTGGTCCTACTTAGTAGAAACCTAGTCTGGCCAGCAACCTGTCTGTTACCAAAACAGAATCTCTAAAGCACTAGCCTCCAGAGGAGGGGTCCAGAAAGAGGGACTGCAAACTGGCAGTAACTGGAAGTGACCAACTCAGACCGGACGTAGAGACGGGCATCCTGGGGAGCAGAACTCAGCATAGCGCTTAGAACCCTTGCAATCGAGGGGAGTTACTCTGCTCAACCTAGGATCTACAGAGCACTTCTTAATAAGCACTCTGGAGGCTGAATACTCCAAAAAGGGTCCCTAAAGAGAGACGGACCTCCAGCTCCAACAGGAGCTGATCGATCAAGGGAGTTCTTACTAGAAAGAACCCTTTAAACCTCAATGACCAACTCAGGGGCGAGGTCCTCAGCCTTCAATACTGACCTCCCAGGGAGGTCTCACGAGAGACCTTCAACCTTCCGATCAGACCTCGGGAGCACAGTACTCTAAAGAACGACCCTCAATGCGAGGGGAGTACCCACTGGACTCAACCGAGACGAGTATAGACCAAGTTCAATGCAAGTACCAGGGAGGCTCCTAAAGAGCCTACACTCTGATATAACTCTAGGGAGTCAGAATACCATCTTAGCTGGAAGTGCTAAGGACCTACTCGACCCAGAGGATCTCCTTCAAGGTGGCCTACTCGAGGGCCAACTGCTTGGTAAAGATCTAGAACTCCAGGGCTAGTATCAGGGAGGCTGCAATGGAGCCTGAGCTACCTGATAACCATCTGCTCAATTCTAGGGAACTAGGACACTCAGGAACCTAGCTCAACCCAGAGGATAGCTTTCAAGGTGACCCAAGGAGGGCCAACTACTTGGTAGCAAATCCAACTCCAACAGAGATAGCCACTAGAGGTATGCAGGCTTGGAATACTCGTTCGCATTGCCATAACGAGCCGTGTACTCAGCATATCGCTTTCTACCCTTAAAACAGGGGGAGTACAAAACTATGCGACCGGGCTGACGAGGAGGCCTCAGTCAGGGCTTACTACTCTAGCATAACACGGCCACAGGCCCGAGGCTAATGCTTGAGCTCTAAGGGAGCGTGCTCAACTCGCCCTGAAAAGGGGGAATACTCGACACGCTCGACCTGAGCATCACTGGTGTTGGGCACATATGGTGCACAGAACTCTGGAAGCGAAGTGAGCTAACCCGAGAAAGGCTCAAAGGTAAAAACCTGAGCAAAAACTCTCGCTCCAAGATGAGAAAAGCCGTCTGAGCTCAGCTCTGGAGGAATGGAGGCCCCAACAGGAAGAAATTCCACAGGAGGGGCCTGCAACACTCGACTCCGCGACTTGATAATAATCAAGGAGCTTTTGGTGGAGAGATGCTCCAAGCTCAAACTAGCTACTACCAAAGCTCTGGAGAGCGGAGACTTCAGCATAGTGCTTTCCACTCTCTAAACAAGAGGAAGTCTAACAACGGTCAAGGACAACCACAGGGGAGGCTTTCAACGAAAGCCTACAACACCTGGCTATTTGTCTGTGCCTAACACCACCAGGGAACTGAAGCTCAGCATATCGCTTATACTCTAATATCAAGAGGAGTTTCAGCTCAACCTAGATACATTGAGGAGGCCGTAAGGCCTGCCACTTGCATTAATAGCCTAATGCAGAAGGCGGGCCCCGGCCGGGGACGACTCTCACAAAGAGAGGAGGTGTACTAGGATCACTAGCTGCTAGTCTTAAGCTGGAGAGGATCTCCAAGGAGTAGCCTACTCCGGGCTACTGCATGCTAGGAGGCGGATAGCTACAGCTGAACCGCCTCTGTCAAAAAAGAGGTATTCCTGAGTACAAGCCTAGGCCGGATATCAGGGCGGCCCAAAAGAAGGGACACTTACCAGAGATAAAATGTGTGCTACATATCCTAGAGTTGCAAGTTGGTATCCAGCCTTCTCGCTTCACTGCCGCAATCCAGGTGTCACGTTGAGTTTTGTTTTTCGGAAATCTAAACGCTTTAATTTTCAGAAAGCAAATATTATGTTATGACTTAGACATTTTTACATATATTAACAATATTATTATTTCTTTTAATAGTAATTGGCTGCCCCCCTGCAATACCGGCCCACAGGTTGAAAACCATTGTAGCCCATCTAGGTGTTGTTTAATATCAAATTACTCCATGTTTAATGACTCACACTTTGGTGGACATCACCATCTCATAGAATGGATTGTATGTTTGTTATATTTATCAGAGTATAAATGGACACAACCTTACTAGCTCACTCCCCTCATGCAAATGAGTTCACTTTCAAACAAAGAAAATCTCCCGCCAGAGAATTGCACCTTTCTCATTGGTCAAGCCCAAACTCAAAGGTGTCGACTTTCTGGAGAGGTTAAATACCCATCTCGCACCAGATCACACTCTCTGCTGGTTCTTCTCTTTGTTCCTGCTGATACTACAGTTTGCTGTTCACATGAGACCTCGGCCACTCAGGCCGAGGCCAGACAGGCAGGCCTCATCCACTTCAAGCCCTGAGTGTCTTCCTCGACACAGGGTCAAATTAACAGTGCAATTTTGTATTCATTGTATTCAGGTGCTTTATAGTATTGAAACTGATGGTTCTTCGAGCTCACTAAATGACTTTTTTTATAGCTCCTTTCCTGTTATGCTACGGTTCATATTAATTTCTACTCTCTCATTTCCTATGTATGCATGAATTGTATGTCTGTGTGTGTTTATTCTAGTTATGTGTTCGTGATTTAGTTAAATAAAACTTGTGTGGACATTATTGCGAGTTGATTCTGATCTGCTTATAAAACAAATGTCCCTGATAACGATTAAGATCACAACTACAAGCTAAGAAAGCGATACTTTTCTGTGGCCAGGGAAAATACCCTTTCTGAAAAGTTGACAGGTATTGATGCCCAATTCTGATTTGTTGCCTATATCTGATGATTTGTTGCCATGCCATCTGAAACATCGCCATTGGCGTAATTTTTATTTTAAAAAGTGGGTGGGACAGAAATGTGTGTGGTGGGGTTGTGTATTATAATTGTATTATCACAATAATAAATGCACAAAGTTTATTGACATAGAACTCATGTTTAATATGATAGCTTCATCCTTACATCTACTATAATACAATATATTGTTAGTCTCAAGAGTATTTGCATTAGTCAATAAATACGTGGATCTGCGTGTAATGTCAGATTGTCCTGATGGACTAGTGGTAGAATTTTTGGTAACACTTTAGTATAGGGAACACATATTAACCCTCTGGGGTCTGAGGATTTTTGGGGCCCTGGAGAAGTTTTGACATGCCCTGACATTTGTGCTTTTTTCAGTTGTTCATAAACATATTAATGACAGAAGTGTCATTACACTGTATTCAGCACGAACTAGGCTACAATAATATGTGAGGAACATGTATGTACATGTTTGTGTTTTTGAAGGAATAACGTTTATGCGTGGTTATTGAAAAAACAAAAAACTTAAGTCACTGAAATAAGGCCAAAAAAAAAATATATTAAATCTGTGTTCACAAGACTTCTGGGTATTGGAGGTTGTAGACTAGAGTTTTTGCTTCAAAATTATGTAAAAATTATCCTGCCTACTCGTTCATATAAAACAATAGAGAGATTTAAATTTTGTAAGACACTTTTTGTCAAGAAACACAGTATGCATGGAGGCGTGAATCTTCATGAATAATGCCGTGATTCACACCTGAGAAGACAAAAGATTCGCATAATGAGCCACATAATGAGCTCTTTCAGTCAGGTAGGCTGTGAAAAAACCCTCTGTGATCATGCTGATAAGAGGATTGATGTCCACTCTTGACAAAAAAAAAAAAAAAACATGATTTTTGTGTTCTCATGCATGCACGTATTATTGCACATCATGTGAAGAAAATTTTGTATAGGCCTATGTTAAATTACAGTACCAGTCAAAAGATTGGACACATTTTTTTTTTAAAAAGAAGTCTTAAGTCTCTAACCAAATAATGGTTTTCTATTTTAATATACTTTAAAATATAACATATTTCTGTGATGCAAAGCGTCTGAACATTCCTACCTCTATGGCATTTCATATAGGCTAATATATTTGTTATATTATATAGCCTAAATGTTAATGTGCAGTTGACAAACTATACATCATTAAAAAGATCTAAGACTCAAGCTTCACATTTTGACTCTTAAAATCTTATATTGACCGTAATTTCTTAATATGCTTAAAAGCATGCACATTTGGAGAAATATTGATGGATTCTCATATGTTTATGTCAATTTTCTATACAGAGGAGTAATATTTATTGTCATCACTATGAGCGCTGGATACTGTGTTTTCAATTCATACTTGCAGCCGGAGGGCGCTCTGTGCACCTTTAGTCCACAAATATCTCAGTAAAAGAAGAGGCATATCATGTGACATTCCAGGAACTAACAGAGGCTTCCAGAGATCGCTATAACATGCAGATAAACACTTTTCAAGATAATAAATACACGATTGCGATGATGTATACATGTATTGCCTCAGAATTTGCATCTGAATAGTGCTCGCTCCGTGGGCGTGGCCGCATTAGCGGATAATGAGCTGACTCACAGACGTCTGACGTGTCTATTTTCATTCAGATTACATAAACAGAGAATTTTTGTTTTCGATTTGACTTACACGATTTAAAACCTGACATTTCAACGTTTCTTTAGACATAAGTCTAATTTTTTTGTGATTAGTATTTACTAAGTTACAGTTCATTTTCTGAGAACTATCAGATTGGACTTCGTTCAGAGGGAGACGACAGATCACGCATCATGTTAGTTTTCTTTATTTTACAAAAAGCACAACATTTTGTTTTTACTCTGAGTGTACACAAATAAAAGAAGATATTTCACAGATTAAAATGGTGTATAACTCTTAATTGTATGTGCAACATTGACGGAGTATTTTGAGTCTCTTTCATACTGATAAGAAAAAAGCACGGTGGTATCGCCGGCGCGACCAGCCGACCCCTGAGTGTTAACTATTAACTACGACTTTTCCCTCTATAAACTTCTAATTTACTGCTTATTAATAGTTAGTAAGGTAGTTGTTAAGTTTAGGTATTGGGTAGGATTAAGAATGTAGAATAAGGTCATGCAGAATAAGACATTAATATATGCTTAATATGTACTAATAAATAGCCAATATTCTAGTAATATGCATGATAATAAGCAACTAGTTAAAAGACCCTAAAATAAAGTGTTACTGAATTTTTGTTCAGTGTGCCAGAGGTTCTGGGTTCTGGCTAATTTGTTGTACAAACTACAAATCAGCCAATGTGCAGAAAAAAAGTGCACAGCAATGAAGGGGGGACACTCTAAAATGTCAAGAGTGAAAAATAGACACATCCACCCCAACACCCCCTTCCCCCCACACACATTTATATAAACTAGCGTGACTATAACACAGCAAGTTTTTGCAAATGTGTGAAATAACATCAATAATTCAGCCACAATGCAGTAAAAAAATGAACAGCAAGGAAGAGGTTACACTCTAAAACATTGAGAGTACAAAACAGACACACAAACACACACTCACTTACACACATTCACAGACACACACCACACTATTATACACACACAAATGAACTTGTGTGACTGTAACAATATGGTAACATTGAGCCAAAAGACTCAAATAAAAGGTTAAAATCAGACCAGACCCAGATTTATTAAGCTGTGATGAAACATACCTGTTCATTTTTGTTACATTTTTATTGAATTTTGACGTTATGTGTAACAAAATGTCCTCCTCTGTGTTCAGGTTTGACTGTAGTAAAATTAATGCAAAAACTGACACTTCAAATCAACATTTAAAAAAAAAATAAAATAAATAATAATAATAATCTAAACCTTGGCAAAAAGCAGTCTTTGAGAATGTCTAAGTACAAATCCAAATCCACTAAACAACTAAATAAAAATAAGTATTTATGTCTAAAACCACTAGAGAATTTATAAGCCACTTTATATAGAACTATATGGGAATCTAGTGGTTACAAAATTGCATTACAAAAGTTTTTCTTTTTTACTCCCACCAGATGGCACTAATCTACCTTCAAATTGGATTTTAAATGCCTTGTCTCTATAGACCCATTATGTGTTTGCAAACAGTGGTGATGTTTTTTTGTGGGCGGAGCCTACCCGGTTGCAGAAAATGACAGTTCTACACTAGCAGTCTATGGAAGTCATGGAATAAAAGAATGAAAAAGTTAATTTTATATCTCACAATTCTGACTTTTTTTCTCGCAAATCTGAGTTTATATCACACATTTCTTGGAAGGAAAAACAGAATTGTGAGATATACTCGTTATTCTGTCTATTTTCCTCAGAATTGCAAGTTTATCCCACAATTCTGACTTTTTTCCCATCAGAATTGTGAAATAAACTCACAATTGCGAGTTATAAAGTCCGAACTGGGAGATATAAACCAATCTTTGTGGCCAATCTTGGACCCCTGTGAGTGTTGAATCGGGCCCTTCACAAGCTCCCATTTAAAAGGCTAACACAGAAATGCATCTTTGGGTGCATCCGTCCCGAGATTGGTTTGCAGCGATCAACTTGACACATACTTTCATGTCTCGATTCTTCCTCACAGATCGTTCCTCGCTTTGTATTCGAGGGGCAGACATTTCAGTACAAAGTCCTCCCCTTCAGGCTGTCCCTGTCACCTCGCATCTTTACAAAGGTCGCGGAGGTGGCCCTTGTTCCCTGAGAGAACACAGCATTTGCGTCCTCAACTATCTTGACTACTGGCTTATACTGGCTCAGTCACGAGAGCAGTTGTGCGAACACAGGGACATGGTGCTCAGACACATCAGCTAGTTGGGGCTTCGGGTCAACTGGGAAAAGTGCAAACTCTCCCCTGTGCAAAGCATCTATTTTCTCAGTATGAAGCTTGAATTATTTCAGAGGCTCCTGGGGCATATTGCAGCCGCAGTAATGCCACTCGGATTGATTCATATGAGGTTGCTTCAGCACTGGCTTCACGGCCGAGTCCCGAGATGGGTATGGCAACACGGCACTCACCAGGTGACAATCGCCCCGGCCTGTCACCAAACCTTCAGCCCGTGGTCAGACCTAGTGTTTCTACGGGCAGGAGTTCCCCTAGAACCCCACCGGCTGGGGTGACACAAACGACGGGCATGTAGTTTCATGTATTTGGACGGGTCCCCAACTGCATTGGCACATCAACTGCCTCGAGTTGCTAGCAGTACGTCTTGTGCTAGGCCACTTCAAAACGCCACTACGAGGCAAGCACGGTCTGGTCCGTACGGACAACACTGCGACTGTTGCGTACATCAACCATCAAGGTGGCCTACGCTTCCGTTGCTTGTCGCAACTCACATGCCATCTCCTCCTCTGGAGTAAGAAGTATCTGAGGTCACTTCATGCCGATTACATGCCAGGCGTGCTCAGTCGTGCAGCCGACGAGCTCTCACGATAGCCTGCGCTTCCGGGAAATAGGAGACTCCATCTCCAGGTGGTCCAGCTGATCTGGAGACACTTCAGAGCTGAAGATAGACCTAGTAGACCTGTTTGCCTGGCACACAGCTGGTCCCAGGGCCTACGCAACGAGTTTCCCCCAGTGAGCCTACTTGCACAGTAGGGCTGCACAATTAATCGCAATTTAATCACAATTAAACCGCACGCGATTTGGCAAAGGCTGCGATTATTTTTTGTGCAGCTTGTCAAAGCTGTACGGCTCTGTGATCAGTAGTAAATGCTTCTCCACCTGAAAGCCAGTGGGCTCTCTCACGCAGAAACCGCAAATATGCCCTGCCGCAGAAGTAGATAGCACGCGTCATTCCAGGAAATCCCATACTATCACTGTAGCTGAATAAACAGAAGATTGAAACGCTTTCATTGATTAAACATGACTAATAAACACACAACTCTCTTATTCTGTGTAAGAAGCCACATCATCTCACAGAAGAATGCTCAACTGTCGTTATGAAGTGAGTTTGGAGTAAAAACATGTTATTAAATGTTGTCTTTTGTTGGACAAGATGTTAATAAATGCTTCTCATGTCTGGAAAGATGTATGACACATGTTGCTTTTTCAAATGCACATTATAAGCAACTCAAACTCGCAGTGCTTTCAGATGGATTAGCATTTGGAGCCATACTTCATTGACAAGCCGTGCAAAAAAATTAATCGCAGCCTTTGCAATTTCATAATCGCACTAAGCCAAATCGCTTAAGCACGATTTCAATGTTATTTTTCAAATCGTGATTAATTGTGCAGCCCTATTGCACAGACACTGTGCAAAGTCAGGGAGGATGAGCAGCAGGTCTTGCTAGTTGCCCCATGTTGGCCCAACCGGACCTGGTTCCCAGAACTGATGCTCCTCACCACAGCCCCTCCCTGGCGCATTCCTCTGAGGAAGGATCTGCTTTCTCAGAGACGGGCACCCTATGGCACCTGCGTCCAGACCTCTGGAATCTCCATGTCTGGTCTCTGGACGGGATGCAGAGGACTTAGGTGATCTACCCCAGATGGTGGTAGACACCATCACTTTGGCGAGAGCCCCCTCTATGAGGCCCCGGTGGGGGGGTTAGGAGGCTTACGCAGGGCACTGGAAGGGACAGCAACAGTGGCGCTTTGTTAGGGATCCCAATTCATCAGTACGTCGACGTTACGTCTAACATGACCGACTGAAAAGGAACGTCTCGGTTACGTATGTAACCCTCATTCCCTGAAGGAGGGAACGGAGACGCCACGTCCTGTCGCCACAGTTGCTGTAACACCGCTAAGTGGCCAGATCACCGGCTCAGCTCTTCAGCGAAAACCTGAATGTGCAATGCAAATCTTGCATGCCAATGTCCATTGGCTCATTTAGTTTACACTCGAAGGTGATTGGTCTCTCAGGCGAGATCCCAATTCGTCGGTACATCGACGTGACGTCTCCGTTCCCTCCTTCAGGGAATGAGGGTTACATACATAACCAAGACATTTTCTACAAAGCTGCTTTATAGCTGATTTGAACTCTTTTCATATTTGATGATCTGTTTACAGTTGCAAAGTACAACAGAACTGAATAAACACTGAATTAACCTTAGCTGAACAATGACATTATTTTCTTTTTAGACATTATTTTCTTTTTTTCTTTTTAGCACTCTGCTTTCATCATTTAATCATTATTTTTCTGCTTATCCCTGTAAAGTTGTTTTGAAATGATCTGTGTTGTATGATGCACTATATTAAAAAAAAAAAAGTAAAAAAAAAAAAAAAGGTGAGGCAGATCTTCACCCTGGAGTCTGTGGACCTTGGCTCTTGTCTGAGCTGGATTTGGCTGTCAAGTCAAGTCATCTTTATTTATATAGCGCTTTTTACAATGCAGATTGTGTCAAAGCAACTTTACAGTGATAACTGCGTTTGTTTCTCTGTTGTCCAATCAGCAGGACAGCCATGAACCATCCCATGGACTGTTCGATTCATAGATTAAAGAAGCCATTTCATAAATTGTTTATACAGACTGAAGTTTTTTGTTGTCTTCTAGGGGTTTGTTTGACTAGTGGAAAATTTGTACAAAATGTTTTTTATTATATTTTCAATTTTTTTTCTGTATATTTTGAGTGTTATACAGTAAAAACATACATTGAGAATAATGTGAATTTACTTCCTTGTGAGATTTATTCATTTGTGTTCTGTATGCCATGTGACTATTGTCTTCTGTAGAGCTACTTTATAGCTAAAATTGAAGTTGCTTTAATTAATAAATAATTAATTAATTAATAATTAAACTTTAAATCGAGATAAACTTTGCAACATTGACACTGTTCCTGTTTATTACTGTAAAACTGCTTATAACAATCTGTATTGTATAAAGATCTATATAAATAGATGTGACTGTTCTAACAGCAAGCATGCAGTCACAAGATATATTTAAATCAGAGAAAACCAATGGAGAAATCTCACCTGGATCTCACCTGTGTGTGACTCACCTCTTATTCTACTAATGCCAATGAAATGAGTGTGAAAGGTTTTGTCCAGGCAGTCAGGTGCTGACAGCCAGAAATAAGAACCTGTAAAACAATATTTGAAAATGTGAATCCAGATGTTAAAGTATTTTATGTTATGTGCATCTAGATGAATGAGTTGGAGAGAGCAGTTTCGGCAGCACACACATATCTCCAGCGAAACCCTGGGGACCCTCTGCTATCTAGGAGTCTCAACTACTATAAAAGCCTGTTTGACATGGAGGAGTACCTCATAGACCACGAGGAGCAGCCCTATGAGGTATTTATTCTCTCCTGTTTTCCTTTTAACCTTTTTAGAATCACTCTTCCAAAATAACTAAATATGGATTCATATCCATTCTTCTCTCCTCTCAGGCTTTATTCCTGAAGGCTGTAAAGCTGTATAATTCTGGGGATTTTAGCAGCAGTGCTCGAGACATGGAGCTGGCGGCTGCTGAGTATTTTAAAACATACAACATGTGTTTGCTGTCCTGTGAGGGGTCATACGATGTGCAGGAGTTCAAAGACTTTTACCCTACCTTAGCCGGTCAGTGATGTCATGAGGCATTGTCAGATTTGGTTCAAATATCTGTGAATATAAAAACCTATCCTAACGAAAATAGTCCTGGTTCAAAAGTAACCGACTTTGGTTTACTTGAGAAGTACAGCAATGATCTGACATAGGAAGTCTATATCATCACTGGTTGTTGAAGATTGTTTTTTGTTGTTGTTGTTGTTGTTTTCGTATCAGGATTAATGCAGTATTCTCACTCTTATTTTCTTTCCCCTAGATTTCTATTTTGAAGTAATGAAGTGTAAAGTAAAATGTGAGGAGAATTTGATACCAAATGTTGGTGGGTACTTTGTGGAGAAATTTGTTGCCACCATGTACCACTACATGCAGTTTGCTTATTACAAATGTAAGTAACATAAAAACACATACACAAGCACTCTTCAATGTCGTAATGCATCTGCCAACAATAGACAAAATAAATATTACAATCTTCCCATATTTCATATCAGTATGCAGATTTCAGAATTTTATTGTAGGGGATTTGCAAGTCTCTCAGGATCTCACATAAACACTTTCCAATACTTTGAAACATCTACAGGTATTGGCACAATACACTGTTGATCCAAAAATGTGGAATAACTAACTTGCCCAGAACGGTGCATCATTCAAAACTGGTAGGGCATGATATAAGATAGGAGGTGATTTGAAAGCAATTACTGATGTTTTTGGTGTTGCATCCTGAAGTCCAACACTCATGTTCATTAAAAGTGGAGAGCACTATTTTCTCCCACCAGTGCTGACTCGGCTCCCTCTCCCATTGTGTTGTTTGATTTTAAAAATGTAGCATGTCTGTTGCTGATACTGTATATGAAGCTTTTTGAATTTGCATGTAGCGTGGGAATTGAGAATTGGATTTCTGTCCGTTTTATTTTAAGACACATTTATGTGGCCAAGTGTAAATGGAATGTTCAAACCCGATCAGATGAATCAGTCACTCCAAGATAGCAATCCAATCGCAAACCCCCATAGATTTTTTCATCTGTAAAAGGTTTTCATTAAAATGATCACTTTATAGGTAACACTTTACAATAAGGTTTGTTAGTTAAACATTAGTTAATGTATTAACTAACATGAACAATACATTTATTACTGTATTTACTAATCTTTGTTAACGTTATTTAATAAAAATACAGTTGTTCATTGTTTGTTCTTGTTAGTTCACAGTGCATTAACTGTTAACAAGATTTTAATAATGTATTAGTAAATGTTGAAATTAACATTAACAAAGATTAATAAATGCTGTATAAGTGCAGTTCATTATTAATTCATGTTAACTAATGTAGTTAACTAATGTTAACTAATGAACCTTATTGTAAAGTTTTACCACTTTATAAATGTCTTTTGTTCTCCTTTTAGTAAATGATGTGCGTAATGCAGCGCTGTGTGCAGCGAGCTATATGCTGTTTGATGCAGATGATCAAGTGATGCAGCAGAACATCGCCTACTACAGATACTACAGACAACAGTGGGGACTGCATGACGAGCATTTCAAACCACGACCAGTAAGTACAGACACACAAGCATATTATGAACTTATCAATATTACAAATATGTAGTAAGGGTAATGCTTCTGATGCTCAACATTTTAATCAAATAAAAAAAAAAGATTGAATTTTCCCATCACAGCACTGTAGTGGCAGATACATTTTGTTTCTTAAATTGGCTTCTTTTAACTCAAACCCAGGAACAAATCCACAAACAACATAAACTATATTTTGTTCTAGTTGTGTTTTAGTGCTACTGTTTTAACATTTTTATCTTTATGTCCATACAGGAAGCTCTTAGATATTACAATCTAACTACCAAACTGAGGGAACTGCTGGACTTTGCACAGAATTATTTACAGATAGATGATGAGGTAAACCCCATTGTGTCATTTAATTACACAGTAGCCGAATCCAGTAATCTAAAAACGAGTCAACTATAGCTACATTCACAGTGTCATTCCAAATCCGATTATTTGTGTATCTGATAGGAATCTGATATAAATGGTTGACTGTCCACACTCACTGTGTATCACAACTGTTCAGATCCGATTTACATGTCCCATGGCTTACTTTTGTTTTCCAGAATATCTGCTTTGGTTTCTAAGGCAATAGGTGCTTTCGCACCAGGTAGTTATAGGAACTAGGCACCAGGGAAGTCCTCCGAGAACTGAGTTTCCCCTTGGGCCATTTTCCTGGTCGCATTCGCACAACAAATTGGAACTCTGAAGTCACATAAGCTGTCACTGGTGCACTGCACCGGACTGGTGCAGCAGACTTTTCTTTTGACACAGTTGACAACAACACAACCGCTTGTTTCTGCAATGACGTGTGATGTGTTTATGTTGTGTTTAAGTGACATAAGCAAAAAAAAAAGCAAAGCAAAATTTGGTAACACTTTCAATGAAGTCTGCATTTATAATGCATCATAAGGGTATTTTTAATGCATTATAATACATGCATAATGCCTTATAAACAACCTTATAATGTGTTGTATCATCTCATGAATAATCCTAACAACAGTAATAATACTTAACTATTTGTGGATATAACTATTAAGAGTATGATTTATAACTAGTGGTGGAAAGAGTACTGAAAATTTGTACTTAAGTAAAAGTATTGCTACTTAAGAAATAATTTACTTAAGTACAAGTACTAAAAAAGAATATGACTCAGGTAAGAGTAAATAAGTAGTTTGCTGAAAAACTACTCAAGTTACTACGTTACTAAGTACTTCAGTATTATTTTTTTCTATTTTTACACAAAACGAGGCGATGTTAGCAATATGGAGCACTAAACACTCTCAAGTAATCTGTTTTATTCATACTGGAAGCCAGAGGGTGCCCTCATGCAGAAAGTCCACAAATGAGATTCATAGAAGTATTAAACTTCCAGGAAATCCCTTATATGGACATCAGACATCACTACAGCTGAATAAACATGCAGATAAAGACGTTTTGACTGATGAAAAATTTAGACAATAAACACAGTTGTGATGATATATCTGTGCTTATCTGTGTTCTTCAAGCCATCTCAGGTATTTTTTCATAAGAATAATGTATATCTATAATGCAATGCTAATTGACATAGCCTGTATCATAGAATTTTATGACATAACAGGGTTTTTCCTGGCTCAAAACAACGTAGAGGTGGTAAAATCCTTTAAGTTATTTTTTATTACTTTGCCCGCCTGACCCACGGATTATCCGCAGTATCCACAGATATAACCGCGATCCGCACATCACTATCGAACGGTTCGAGAATGGACACAGGCCACGAACCCGCAACAGAACCGTGTCTGTGGAAAAGGGGTATCTGAGCATGTGACTGCCTGAGTTTTGTCAACAGCCAGAGGCGGCACGAAATTTGACAGAGGCGGCCGCCTCATAATTCTCTATGCAGGAAAAACCCTGCATAATATATTTTCTGTCTCACTCTGTGTTAAGAAGCAACATGGACCACAGAAGTTATTTCAAACACGACTGACATGTGTATATATAGTGATTTTGGAGCAAAAAATATTAATCTCATAAATTGTCATGTTTGAGACGCTATGCTAAGCAAATGTATCCCTGTTGCCAAGAGCGATTGTTTTATTACTAATTTTGAAAAGTAAGTCCACGTAAGATCATTTGAATGTTTTTTTAAGAATGGCAAAAGCAAAGAAGGATGAAAGGTCCGATCAAAGAAATAAGGGATTAAAACAGTATGAAATGAAAAATGCCAATAAAAAAAAAAAAAAAAAAATTAATTAATTAATAAAGTGGGGTATGGGTTAACATGTTAAATAAAATGCTCTTTTTTTTCGTTCTACTGAAAATGTGCCGGGAGACCACTGTTGCTATAGTAACGAACTACACTTGCATCTGATTGACAGATAAACCATGGGTTCTTATTTCACTGTTGTTGCTAATGTTGAGGTTATTTCAACTTCGTACAAAGTTTGCTTCGTATACATTTAGTTTAACTATTGTTAAAGCTTAACCTGTGTGCATGCATTTAAGACACTTACGTTGTTCTTGCTCCATCCATGCAATAACTGCGTCCTTGTGTGAACCGAGTTTTCTATTTATTTCAACTGCTCAGTGCTCTGGTAATATCAATGGTATTAGCCATTTCAGTAAGTACCAAAATTATAATTTTAACATCAGAATGCGAGCATAGCTCACTGACATTCACTAAAATATTGAAACGTTAGCAATACTGATTGAAAGCATGAGCGCCAGTGATTGATTTGAGTGTAAACTAAACGAGCCAATGCACATTGGCATGTGATATTTGCATTTGACTGCCACACCCTGCAGCGTGGGTATAAATAGGCAGCAGGTGCAACGCATATCAGTTTATCGCCGAGGAGCCGAGCCGGTAACCCGGCACCCCAGTGGTGGTACAGCAACTGTGGCGACGGGACATGACGTCTCCATTCCCTTCTTCAGGGAACGAGAGTTACATACGTAACTGAGACGTTCCCTTTCATTTGGTCACGTTCAATGTCACGTTGTGACCGACGAATTGGGATCCCTACCAAAAAGCTACAGCTGCTGCCCCCTTTCAGCACCCTCTGGAAGCCTTCCACAGAGAATGTCAATCACTGTTGTTCCGCATGACCCACTCAGTGAGACGATTGGATAACACTGGGAAAGCGTGCTACTCAGTGGAAAGGGCCGAACTACATATGGAATGTTTCTGAGGTGGCTCGGCCTCAGAAGGGGGGCTCCCCCAAGGGAAAGACATGAGCCTTACTGTGGAATACACATATGGGATCCCCTCGGGGTCATACATATGGGCATCCAGCCTATTACTGGTTCACACGGATACAACAGATGTAGGCCTGGTGCCAGATGCTCCGCCATGTCCAGCTGCTGTGGGTGATGAAGGAACTCAACAGGGTTTGCCCAATCAGGAACTCTCTGGAGAAAGCCAAATTCCAAGAGGGTATGGAGGGAGGTCGAGGAGGATTTAACCTTTCCACCCCCCTAAGGAACCTGACGACCATGTCATTCTTCCCTACTGACTTACCTCCTATGGGGTTGTGATATGCAGAAATGTACACTTTGAGGGTGGAGGGAGACAGCCTTCGCTCCAACCAATGCTGCAGGAAGGAAAGCACGGCTCTGATCGAACATCTTCAGAGGTCTTTTCGTTGAGAAGAACACTACTCGACGAACAGGTTCCACTTCAAGGCATAAGTGTGTCTCATCGCATAAGCGTGTAGACTGTGCTTGTGCCGAAGTGATGGTGTCTGCTACTTCTTGGGGTAGGTCACCTAGAACCTCCACATCCCATCCAGGGACCAGACATGGAGTTCCCAGTGGTCTGGATGTGGGTGCCATAGGGTGCCCTGTCTCTGAGAAAGTAGATCCTTCCTCAGAGGAATGCACCAGGGAGGGGCTGTCGCAAGGAGCATCAGTTCTGGGAACCAGGTCTGGTTGGGCCAATAGGGCGCAACTAGCAAGACCTGCTGTTCGTCCTCCCTGACTTTGCACAGTGTCTGTGCAAGTAGGCTCACTGGGGGAAATGCATATTTGCACAGGCAACCTGGGGCCAGCTTTGTGCCAGTGCATGGCGAGTGTTCCCTCGGTCAAGGAGTATGAAGTGATTTTGGAATTGGGAGCATCAGATGATTCATTTCAATATTTTGGGGCACCACCAAGGAATCTCACCTTGACAATAAAGAACAATCATGGAAGATTGTTGACTGAATTACAATTATATAAATTGGATGAAGTTTGTCATCTGACCGATCTGAAGGATTTGTGAGATATCGTTAACTTTTAGAGCCTCTTAATGTATTATCAACACAAGGAAGACACAAGTGTAATAAAAGGATTTTATTAACAAAAAGGTAGACAAGAGTAACTAACAACTACTGAATGGATAAAGTGCAAAAAGATTGATAAATGTAAGTGAATGAGTTGGATGTTACTTGTCACATCCACGTCTGTTCCGAACTCCATTTCCCAGTATCCTCCTGTTCCATGCACCTGTCTTCACTCCCGTCATCAGTCTTCCCGCCATCTCCCCGGATTCCCTGCACCTGTTGTTCCTCGTCAGCACTCCCTTTAAGTTGGACACTTTCCCTGCACTCCTTGTCAGTTCTCTTGTTCCGTATATGTGTGTTTCGCTGTTCCTCTGCTCCTTGTCTATGAATAAAGCCCTGATTATTGTGGATCTCCGTATTCGTCTCATCACTTCAGCTATGCACGTAACAGAAGAACTGACCCAAACCGCTGGAGATCTACTACAAGATGGGCTTGTTCATTGTTTCCGAGGTTTCTGCTCCTCCCATGCCTCCCACGCCGGTTTCTGCCGCGGATCGCCTCATTGGGCTCCTGCAGGACGAACGTTCACTGGAGAGGTATGTGGAGGAGTTTGTTGAGTTGGCTTATGTGACGAATTGGCCAGATGCTTGTTTAAACGCCCTTTTTCTGGAGGGGCTGGACGAGAGCACGATCCGTTTTGATGAACCTGCCGATCATTTATCCTTAGAAGATACCATTAGTTTGATTTTGTATTTAAATGGTTCTAAGTTTGTTATCGAAGAGGTTCCGGATAGTGTGTGCAATTCTCGTCCAATTCCCCCAGAAACACGGGCGGCCTGGCCGGTTCGTCCATCTCCATCTTCCTCCGCATGCCCCTCCAGTGAGCTTTTCCCCTGTGTCCTGCCGGACCCACAACCCTCTGCTGGGTCCAGACGGCCAAAGAGAAGGAGGAGGAAGACCAAGCTGGCCAAGTTTCCTGAGTTTTCTGCCTCTGTGCAGCCCAAGTTCTCTGAGTTCTCTGCCCCCGTGAAACCCAAGTTTCCTGATTGTTCTGCCTCCGCGCAGCCCGAGTTTCCTGAGTTTTCTGCCTTCGCGCAGCCCGAGTTTCCTGAGTTTTCTGTCTCTGTGCAGCCCAAGTTCTCTGAGTTCTCTGCCCCCGTGAAACCCAAGTTTCCTGAGTGTTCTGCCCCGGTGAAGTCCAAGTTTCCTGAGTTTTCTGCCTCTGCGCAGCCCGAGTTTCCTGAGTTTTCTGCCTCCGAGCAGCCCAAATTCCCTGAGTTTTCTGCCTCCGAGCAGCCCAAGTCTCCTGAGTTTTCTGCCTCCGTGCAACCCAAGTTCCCTGAGTTTTCTGCCCCCGTGCAGTCCAAGTTTCCTTAGTTTTCTGCCTCCGTGCAACCCAAGTTCCCTGAGTTTCCTGCCGTTGAGCCCGCTCCAGTTCCAGTGGGGCTCTTAATTGAATTTGAGGGGATGAACTGGACCCCATTTCTAGGCCCTGCTCCAGCCCCCACCGAGCCAGTAGCTCCATGCACCGCCGAGCCAGTAGCTCCATGCACCGCCGAGCCCGCTCCATGCACCGCCGAGCCCGTAGCTCCATGCACCGCCGAGCCCGTAGCTCCATGCACCGCTGAGCCAGTAGCTCCATGCACCGCCGAGCCAGTAGCTCCATGCACCGCCGAGCCCGCTCCAGCTCCATCCTGTCACGAGCCCGCGCCAGCTCCATCCTGTCACGAGCCCGCTCCAGCTCCATCCTGTCACGAGCCCGCGCCAGCTCCATCCTGTCACGAGCCCGCGCCAGCTCCATCCTGTCACGAGCCAGCTCCAGCTCCATCCTGTCACGAGCCCGAGCCAGCTCCAGCCGCCGCCGCCAAGCCAGCTCCAGCCGCCGCCGCCGAACCCACTCCAGTAGCCCATGAGCCCTTCGAACCCCTGAGTCTCCCAAAGAATTTTTTTTTGGGGGGGAAGGGTACCCGTGGGTGGGAAAGATGGGGGTGGGCTCAGAGACCTGCCGTGGCCATCCCTAGCTCCTGACCCGCCGTGGCCATCCCTAGCTCCAGACCCGCCATGGCCATCCCTGGCTCCAGACCCGCCGTGGCCATCCCTGGCTCCAGACCCGCCATGGCCGCCCACGGCTTCAGACCCGCCATGTCGGCCAAGGACCTAGTACCGCTCTGGAGACCTCCGCACCCGCCTGCACCCCCCGCACCTGCCTGTAGGTCTCCAGGGCGCCCACCCCCCCTCCCCACTGTTTCATCTGAGGCGTGAGGACACGCCTTCCGGGGAGGGGGAGGTAATGTCACATCCACGTCTGTTCCGAACTCCATTTCCCAGTATCCTCCTGTTCTGTGCACCTGTCTTCACTCCCGTCATCAGTCTTCCCGCCATCTCCCCGGATTCCCTGCACCTGTTGTTCCTCGTCAGCACTCCCTTTAAGTTGGACACTTTCCCTGCACTCCTTGTCAATTCTCTTGTTTCGTATATGTGTGTTTCGCTGTTCCTCTGCTCCTTGTCTATGAATAAAGCCCTGATTATTGTGGATCTCCGTATTCGTCTCATCACTTCAGCTTCGCACGTAACAACTATGGTAGTTACAAGTTAATCTTATGGAAAGATAAACTGTAGTTTCTCTATTCAACAAATAAATCAAGAGATTATTTGTTATCAACTGATATCAGCTATGCAAAATCTAATGCAAATTAGATAAACATATACTGACAATATACACTAATGCCAAGGTCTCTGGAAAGAGGTTTGGTAAGTGATATTTACATCTGCCTGGTTGTGCTGAATCCGAGGGTGACATCTTCCACTTGTTGAGCTGGGCAGCGTTGCAGTGAGAAGAAAAGAGTTGGAATCCATTTCACAGCCTTGAACACGAAGTACTTGAATGTTGAACTCCTGAAGCACAGAGAAAGTCCTTTTCCTGGAACACGCAGAAGAAGTCGTCTTGAAGTTGAAGGTTCTGGTGTCTGTGCAGACGATCCTTAATCTCTGGAACATGCAGACGGAAGGATCTTTAGATTCTGAAGTCAATGCAGATCCGGGCAGTCTGGAACATGCATATCTGGCGGATCTCTGATGAGAGGATTTTGAAGTTGGTGCAGAAGATATTTTGAAGATGGGGGCTAAGCTTGTCATTGTTGTCTCCATTGTTGTCTCCAAACTCCCCGAATTCACTTCTTGCAGAACTTCCTTGTTTCTCGCTTTAGAGGTTCAGAGTCTTGAGAGAGCAACTTCACAACTCTGTAGAGTTGGACTTGGCTTAGCACATCTTGGGACCAGAACCTTGAACCGGGACTGGAACAGGAACTGGAGCCTGGAACCAGAACAGGAAAACTGTAGCAACCCAGAATCTGGAACAATTCTCTGTCTCAGAGATGAGCCTTTTAATCTGTCCTGAGAAGGAGGGAAATGCAAATTGGCACCTTTCAGATCCAGTGTTTTGATTGGCTGATATGCTGTCTGAGGTGGCCACTGGATGGCCCCTCTCTTGCATGAGGTTCATTTGCGTCACTTAAAGTTCATGTTTAGAACAGTGTCTTTAAGGTTTTTCCTATGCATAATTCACTTTTCAAACCCATTTCAGATTAACCTAGGCATCATGCTGAAAACATAATGACCGAACGTTATTGAGTTATATTGAACTTTTACCTATGCATTCATGTATACCTTAATAGGTAAGTTTGTATATTTTGCGCGCACACAAACAGCACTCATTAAGTATATACAATTCTGTTAATATAAATGGAGAAGATTTGCTCTATTTTGTCCATTGTGTGTCCATTTTGTGTCCTTTGTGGCTTCAAGCCACATGGCAAACCTGTTTGGTGAGTGGAGTCAGTTCACACCACAGGTTTGTTGGCAGACCTGAGTGATTGTCACCCAGTGCGTGTCGTGTTGCCATGCCCATCTTGGGACTCAGCCGTGAAGCCAGTGCTGAAGCGGCCTCATATGAAGCAAACCGAGTGGTGTTACTGCGGCTGCAATATGCCTCAGGAGCCTCTGAGATACTTTCAGTGGGGTCGCTGTCCTGCCTTTGAACAAATTCAAGCAATTCAACACTGACCAAACACGTTCCTCTGTGAAGTCCAGCTCCATACTGAGCAAAGAGATCCTCTGCACGGGGGCGAGTTTGCTCTTTTCCCAGTTGTGCATAACTGATCTCGTGATTGTGCTAATATCAGCCAGTCCTCAAGATAGTTGAGAATGCGAACACCGTGATCTCTCATGGGAACAAGGGCTGTCTCCGCAACTTACGTGAAGACACGGGAAGAAAGGGACAGCCCGAAGGGGAGGTCGATCGTTGCAAACCATGGAGTCTGATGATTCGAATGAGCCAGCGGGATGGGCTGGGGAGCACTAGCCAGGCCCCCAGAACCCGTACCAACGGGGTCATAGAAACCACAGACATACCCGCAGTAGGGCAGCGAGGTGGAACGCAGGGACCCAACACGTTTTTTTTTCAAGGTGGCCCGCAGCGAGGTCTGAGTGTGCGATGCAACACACGATTCCATGGTTGGGCAAAGGGTGCGTGAGAAGGCTTGGTAGCGTCCTCAAGTTGCCCACAGCTGCCCACTGGCGACAAAAGTGGAGAATGAGAGTGGTGATGTTTTTGACACGCTGAGGAGCGAGAAGTCCGTCTGGGGTTTGTTCTTGCTGAGATCCTTCGGTCTCCCAGAGTGTCCCGGGGCGTGGCAGTCAGGTGCAAATATCGCATGCCAATGTGCATTGGCTTGTTTAGTTTACACTTGAAGTAGATTGATCTCTCTAGCGAGATCCCAATTCGTCAGTCATGACGTGACGTTGAACCTGACCGACTGAACAATACATTCGCAATGCAAATCTTGTTTTATTCACAAAAAACTGTAATATTACAAGGTTTTACCAAATCTAATACCTGTATACCTATACAAATACCACTTATAAATATTATGATCATATTATAAAGCTTTTTAGATTAGCTTTTTAGTTTAAAAGAAGACTTTGTTTTTGTCATTTCATGAGATGATACAACACATTATAAGGTTGTTTATAAGGCATTATGCATGAATACCCTTATGATGCATTATAAATGCAGGCTTCATCTGGTGTTATAATGCATTGTACTCTTAAAAGTTATAACCAGTTAAGTTAAGTTAACCAAATAGTTAAGCATTATAATATATTGTACATGTTATGATTATTTATAAGATGATACAACATATTATAAGGTTGTTTATAAGACATTATGCATGTATTATAACACATTAAGAATATTCTTATGATGCAGTATAAATACAGGCTTCATAGAAAGTGTTACCCAAAAGTCCATCAACCATACAACACGGGCAACTACACAAAAAAATTACAACATTGTATATTTAGTGTTTTCATTGTCATGTTGTGTATACGACAGCTTGGTACTCTATCTTGCACTTAACTATATTTGTATCTACTTTATCAAGTGTTTCCAGACTTCACTTGACATTTTCGAATATGATTGTTTCACATAATCTAAGCATAATCTAAGCATAGGCAACATTGTATATTTACTTAGCACTTACTTTTTCTTTTTCCTATTTCTGTTCTCTCTCTCCATTTATTAAAAAAAAAAAAAATCCTTCCTACGAGCACTTTGCTGGATAAACTGGGACTTGACACAGCACTTGCATACTGTTGCACTCATGTTGATTTGATTGCTTCTACTGTTCTCATTTGTAAGTCGCTTTGGAGAAAAATGTCTGCTAAATGACTAAATGTAAATGCATAGGCAATAATGTTGGGCATTGCTGCTGAAGCTGAAGAGTTTCTGGAAATCAAACACATTCTATAAGAGATTAATCTAAAGCACAAACTAAAGCACAGAGAATTTTTAACATCATATTACAATATCGTTCTCATTGTAATTGTATCATTATAATTATAATCCTTATAATAATGATTGGTGCTACACATCTTGCACTTAACTTCATTATCAAAGTAATTCCAGGCATTAATGTGTGCTTTCCAAGCCATAGCATTCATTATTGGCAAATGGAGTCAATTTAGAGTGTTTTTAGCCAACAGATGCACTCCCTGCAGTCTGCGGGAGCTCTCTGGTTATCAGGAGTTGTCGACCCCCAACCAATCCCTTCCTAGTAACAATGGGACTTGCAGGTCTTTCATGAGACCGACTACCACGTGCCTGGTACAGTAGGCAGTCAACTTAAATGCCTGTTACCATCATGTATACCACTGCCACATGGCCGTAGCTTTAAATACAACACAGTCACCACCAGGCAGTTGTGTGATGTATACATGTTACTGTAATTAAGTAGTTTTTATCAGAAATTGTATTTTTTCTTTTTTTTTTTTTTTTTTAAATACTTTTACTCTAATATATTTTAAATGATGTTAGTGTACTTTTACTCTATTTTCCCTTCATTTGTGGTTGTTAAATGCTTGTTTTAATTTTATTTTTATCCATCAACATGATTAGCTAGGAAGAGAGTAATCATCTTGTGACTCCTGTCAAATTGCTCATAGAAAATTTGGTAACACTTTATTTTAAGGGTCGAGAATTATGCATTAGTTAAGTATAAATAAATTAGTAATTAACAATTAACTTGTTCACAATTATACATTAGTTAAGCACAAACACACTAGTAATTAATGATTAACTTAACATTTAGTAAGGGCATATTAGCCATGAAGGATCCACATTCATACGATAAATAAGCAAAAATAAGCTAGTAATTAATGATTAACTGAATGCACAGTGAATGCCTTTTAGCCATAATTTACAACCCAATAAGCCATATATTATATTTGTGTAGTAATGTACCTAGTTATATTTCAATGATTCACCATCTATTAAGTTAACTAAAAAATATGAAGCTAGTAATTATGTTTAATTAGTGCTGGTTTTACAGTAATAAATTTCTAAAATAGTGTAATAAAGACAATTTGACCCCCTCTTCTAAAGTGAAAGGTAAAATCTCATTAATTATGGCACTTATTGAGTGATATTCAAGTTTATTGACCAGAATAAGCCAATAATTATGGCTAAACTGCCATTAATACTGTACAAATAAAGACAATTTGACCCCCTATTCTAAAGTGAAAGTTATATCCTCCATTATTGAGTGGTCTCATTGTTTTATAAGTATTAATACGTAACTTTTACAGACACAAAACATACTTTTTTCTACGTTTGGATAGATGGTGAAAGGTACAACATGGATGTATTGGCAACATTTAAACGTAAACATAATATGCTTTTACAGCAAATAAACAAAATATTTATGAACCTTTTATATCATAAAGATATCTGTATAATTTCCCTTTTACCATTTTATAGATAAATGTTATATCCCTACACCCAAACATAACCATTTTATAGAGAATTACAATGTAATGGACAGAAATATTTAGGAAAATTACAATTTTAATAACAATATAGCATTAAAATGATATGTTATGCCCCAAATCCCACTCAAACATCTAAACCTACCCATAACCATTTCTTAAAAATATGTAGAGTTATAAAGAAAAACATAACAGACAGAAAAGTGTAATCACAATAATCTCTTTATTAAGAAAATGTCAAAAGCGGTACCAATAGTAGTCCGAATGATGATGTGTTGCAGTCACAGTCCTCTCTGGTGATATATAATAGTTTTGTATCAGGTACAGAGCAGAATTTTAGTTAGTACTCACGGAAAATGTTATTCGCTTCACTTCACTTCACAGCAAGTCGCAATCTGTGATGAAGCCAATGAGTGTTTGATATTATTGCAGTAAAACGTGGCGTTGTCAAGTTTGTTGAGGCGGCGATTTTTTAATGCATAACGAGTGTGGGATTTGTTTACGGTTGCTGTTAAGGATGGAGATGAAGATCGCTGGATAAAGAATTGAATTTGGGTCTTTTCCTCGCAGTCGTATGGATTCGAAAGATGTGGATTACAGCGAACTAATTAAATTGATATCTTTTGTGAATTTATGTTGCGTTTTGGTGTATTTTCTAGTCCTGTGCCTGAGAAAACGCATTTTGCGTCCCACGGCGAACAAATTAAGTATTACATGATAAATAATTGTTAAAAGATTACAGAAATGTTATTAATTTTAATGTTTTAAAGTGTAGTCTTGTTTAACGTAATCCTTTGAAACGAGTTCGCAGCAGAAGTCACAAACAGAGATAAATGTTTTTAGTGCTGTCAATATTGTATGTTTCAATGTATGAAAACTACGGTAAATGTACGTGTCGTAGAACTACACTTTACGTAAAAATACACTTTCTGGAGCCAACAGGAAGTCCATGTATGGTTTCTAGGGACGTGACAGGGTTAACAGGGCAGGGAAAAGGTTCATTTATGACCTCTGTGGTCAGTTCAGGACTGAATGAAAGTTCACAGACAGCCTCTGCGGCTGGGTCGAGACAGGATGAAAGTTCACAGCCAGCCTCTGTGGCTGGGTTGGGACAGGACAACAGTTTACAGACGTCCTCCGTGGCCGATTCAGGACTGGACGAGAGTTCACAGCCAGCCTCTGTGGCTGGGTCGAGACAGGACAACAGTTTACAGACGGCCTCCGTGGCCGATTTAGGACTGGACGAGAGTTCACAGACAGCCTCTGTGGCTGGGTCGAGACAGGATGAAATTTCACATGGACCCCCATTATGGGGAGCGCTACGGACAGTGGAATCAGTTCAGGAACAGGAGGGCTAGAGGGAGCTGATTTGGGGATACCAGCGGCACATGCTGACACCAGCGGTGTATCCCACACACTGGATACCAGACTGGGATACCAAAGGACTGACCTCAAAGATTTGGGTGTAACAGACAGGACATGACCAGACTCCGGATGATCAGCTGTGACGTGACTCTGGATGATCAGCTGAGACGTGACGTGACTCTGGATGATCAGTTGAGACGTGACGTGATGTGACTCTGGTAGATCAGCTGAGACGTGACGAGGCTCTGGAAGATCAGCTGAGACATGACGAGGCTCTGGAAGATCTGCTGAGACGTGACGAGGCTCTGGAAGATCTGCTGAGACGTGACGAGGCTCTGGAAGATCTGCTGAGACGTGACAGTGCTCTGGAAGACCTGCTGAGAAGTGACAGGGCTCTGGAAGAACTGCTAAGACGTGACAGGGCTCTGGAAGATCTGCTGAGACGTGACAGGGCTCTGGAAGATCTGCTGAGACGTGACGAGGCTCTGGAAGGTCTGCTGAGACGTGACGGGGCTCTGGAAGGTCTGCTGAGACGTGACGGGGCTCTGGAAGGTCTGCTGAGACGTGACGGGGCTCTGGAAGGTCTGCTGAGACGTGACGGGGCTCTGGAAGGTCTGCTGAGACGTGACAGGGCTCTGGAGAGTCAAACGAGACATGGCGTGGCTCTGGCAGACCAGATGAAACATACACAGGCTCACATATGGTAACTGCGGCGTGAATGGACTTTAATGCATCAGCCGCGAAATGGTAAGTCTCAGGAACGACAGCAGTAACATGATTAAACATTGTTGTCGTTGCCAATTCGTGAGCGCGCTCTGGTACGGCGGCCATTACATGATTAGACGAGGTGTCGCATTCTTCCGCAACACCCACAGTGAATGCAGAGCCGACAGACAATAACGCAAAATCTAAAAAATTACTTAGGGATGAACGCGGTCCCTCACGAATTAGTCGTGATTTAAGTGGCTGATTAATGCCCTCACAGAAAAAGTCTATCAGCACACAGTCCGGCAGATCTGAATAATACGCAATGTCTAAATATTCTTGAATATAATGTCCAATGTCCATGTCCGTGCAATGTTCATACCTGACCAGTGACCTCCAGAAAAGCTGCTGGATCCTTGTGGGGCCGAGTATTCTGTTACAGGGCGACTGAGACGAGAGGCATGCGGATCCATATGCAAAGCTTTATTCCAAAACATGGTCAAAACAGGCAAGGGTCTGACGATAGCATACAGGTATATAGAGGGCAAGACAGAAGAGTAATCCAGGGAGAAGCGTGGTCGTTCTGTAGCAAACAATATCCAAGAGGGCTAGGCTAAAGAATAATCCAGGGGAAACAGGCAATAGTCTAAGAGAAGTGCAAACAGAGTCCAAAGGGCAAGGCGAGAGAGAAGTCCAAGACAGGCAGGTAATCAGAAAACAGGAAATCAGAAAACAAGACGAGACTAGACTTAGACTAGAACTAGACACTCAAACAAGGACTGGGAACTGGCTCCGTAAAGTATCTACACAAAACAGCATAAACGCTAAACAATACTCGGCAGTGAGAGAGAGGAAGTGCATGGCTTATGTAGGGTGTGTGATTGGCTGCAGGTGTGTGTGTAATGAGTGCAATGGATGATGGGAAATGTGTTCCGGGGTGAAGTGCAAAAGTTAGTGTGGTGCAAGAGTCCATACAAAACAGAACTGGGATCGTGACAATTGCACATGTTACAGTACAAGGCAACGAAATACAGTTAGCATCTAACCCAAAGTGCATTAATAGTGGTTATTTACATATAGACAGTTGAAAATAAATATGAATGGGTAATAAATATGAATAATCTGAATGGCGGAAACAGTACATAGAAAAAAAAAGGGGGGTGGGGGGGGGTATATAGTGAGTGCAGTAATTAGGAAGCAATGGAGAAAAATTTTGTGTACATCAGTTTTGATATAAGGTTATGAAAATTATTAACATATGTACAAAAAGATATGAGAGTACCATGAAGGGGGCTATTATATACAATATGGACATGGTTATAGTAGTGCAATCCGGTTTTTTTTTTTTTTTTTTTTTTTTTAAAACAGTGCAACGTAACAGATCAGTGCAGTGGAATACAGTTCAGTGCATGGTAATGGGGGAGGGCGGGGGGGTGATGGAGTTACTGGGGGGTAGAGTTTAGCATGGAGACAGCTATGGGGAAAAGGCTGTTCCTAAACCTACTAGTCCTTGTCCGGAGGCTCCTGTAGCACCTCCCAGAAAGTAGGAGGGCAAAGAGTCCATGAACAGAAGTGTTTTATGATGTTGTGTGCTTTCCTGTGACAACATTTCCTGTAAATATCTTCCATGTTTGGGAGTGTAGTTCCTATGATGCGTTGGGCAGTTTTCACCACCCTCTGCAATGCTTTCCGGTCTGACACTGGTCAGGATACTCTCGACGGCACATCGTTAGAAGTTCATCAGGATTCCTGAGCAGAGATGGTTCCTTTTCAGAATCCGCAGGAAAAACAGGCGCTGGTGAGCCTTCTTGACCAGTGTGGAGCTGTTGATTGTCTATTTAAGGTCGTTGGAGATGTGAATCCCTAAGAATTTAAAGCTGGTGCACAGTCCACCACCTCTCCGTTAATGTAGATGGGTGTGTATGCTCCAACTTTCTCCTTCCTAAAGTCTACTATGAGTTTTCTTTGGTTTTGGTTTTCTTAGTGTTGAGCAGCAAATTGTTATCGGTGCACCATGCAGCCAGGTGATCCACCTCCTCCCTGTAACAACTCGTTGTTCTTGATGAGGCAGATCACCGTGGTGTTGTCTGCAAACTTGACAATGATGTAAGAACCATGTACAGGATCGCAGTCGTAGGTGAAGAGGGAATAGAGGAAAGGAATCAGCACAGAGCCCTGTGATACACCAGTGCTAAGAATGAGGGTGGAAGAGCAGTGGTG
The DNA here is from genome assembly GCA_039654765.1 of Mylopharyngodon piceus. Classification (NCBI taxonomy): domain Eukaryota; kingdom Metazoa; phylum Chordata; class Actinopteri; order Cypriniformes; family Xenocyprididae; genus Mylopharyngodon; species Mylopharyngodon piceus. The sequence goes on from JBCHWC010000114.1 coordinate 244,598, forward strand.
GTGTAACCGAACATACCGGGGTCTGTTGGTAAGAAAGTCCAATAGCCAGTTGAAGAGTGAAGTACTGATACCCAAGTCTCTAAGTTTGGTGATTAACTTGGATGGGATGACAATGTTGAATGCTGAACTAAAATCAAGGAACAGCATTCTAGCGTAAGTGTCTTTATTGTCCAAATGAGAGAGTGCAGTGCTATGGAAATTGCATCTTCCGTGCTTCTATTCTTGCGGTAGGCAAATTGATGTGGGTGGGAGGTGTGCCAAGACCAGCGTCTCAAAGCACTTGGTGATGATGGAGGTAAGTGCTACTGGGTGGTAATCATTAAGGCATGTTGCGGAGGAGTTTTTTGGTATTGGCACGATAGAAGTGGTCTTAAAGCAGGTGGTCACAGTAGCTTGGACAAGGGACAAGTTGAATAAGTCTGTCAAAACCCCCACCAGCTCTCCAGCACATGTCCTGAGAACACATCCAGGAATGCCGTCAGGCCCTGCAGCTTTCCGTGCATTAATCCTGCTCAGTGCTGCACTGACTTCACTGGTAGAGAGTGTAAGTGGCTGGTGGTCTGCAGGAAACTCGATTTTGTTTGTCAGTTCCTGGTTATCCTTTTCAAAGCGAGCATAAAAGTTATTTAGCTCATTAAGGAAGGAGATATTGGTAGATGGAGAGGAGGAGTTAGTAGGTTTGTAGTCACTAATGGCCTGAGTGCGCTGCCACATACGTTGGGAGTTTGAGTTGGTGAAGTGTTACTCAATCGTCAGCTTGTAGCAGTGCTTGGCCTTCTTAATGCCCCGTCTCACATTAGCTCTGGCTGTACCGTAGGTCTGTGCATCACCAGATCTAAAGGCAGTGGGAACCTAAAGGAAGCGAACCTCTCTATTCATCCAGGGCTTCTGATTTGGGTACAGGGTGATCTGTTTCTGTGTAGTGGCACTGTCTATTGTAGTGTTTATATGATCCAGTATGAAGGAAGCGTAGCTTTCGATGTCTGTGTAGGAGCCACAGGTTGCCTGAGTGGCAAACTTGTTCCAATCAGTGTGTTGAAACCAGTCCTGCATTTCAGAGTCAGCTCCCTTTGGCCACACTTTGATTGTCTTCACTGTTGGTTTTCACACGTTGGATGAGTGATTAATACTTGGGGAAGAGGAACAGGGAGATGCAATCTGATTGTCCCAAATGGGGGAGGGGGTAGCTCTGTAAGCTCCAGGTATGTTAGTATAAACCTGGTCCAGGGTTTTATTATCTCTGGTGTAGCAGGAGACATGCTGATAAAATCTGGGGAGAACCGACTTTAAGTTGGAGTGGTTAAAGTCACCTGCAACAATAAAAGCAGCCTCTGGATGAATTGTTTGTTGTCTGCTAATGGCTGCATGTAGTTCTTTCATTGTAAGCTTGGCATTAGCGTCCGGTGGAATGTATACTGCAGTAACTATTATCGATGTAAATTCTCTGGGTATATAAAAAGGTCTACATTTAACCATAAGAAATTCCAGGTTAGGTGAGCAGTGTCTTCCAGTGATAACAGAGTTCGTGCACCAAGCTCTATTTATATAAATGCACAACCCTCCGCCTCTGGTCTTACCGGAGTCTTCTGCCGTCCTGTCTGCCTGGAGAACATAGTGTTCAGCTAACTCAATAGTGCCGTCCGGAATGCCGTTATTCAGCCAAATTTCTGTAAAAAGCATGATATTAGAGTCCATAATTCTCTTGTTGCAGGTGATGCACAGACGAAGTTCATCCATTTTGTATGCCAGTGACCGGACATTAGCAAGAAAAATGCTAGGTAAAGAGAGCCAATGCGGTGTTAGCTTTAGCTTAGCTCTTAAGCCTCCGCGCTTTCCTCGTCTCATCTTTGTTTACGGTCCCGACGCCGTCTGTGAGCACTTCCACCCAGCTGGGCAAGGTGAGCAGCCTCCGATGTTCTGGAGATCTCTGGGATGAGTGATCGCCAATAAAAGTAACAGAATGTTGTAATCCAATGTCCAGAAATTCCTGTCTGCAGTAGGATGTTAAAGCAAAGCTGTTCTGAGTGAACAAGGCAGCAAGGACTAAATAAAACACTGCTAAAAAAAAAACATGAGTACACCCATACGCAAATGTAATATATGTACATATATGAAATATCCATATATGAAATATATCCTCATATAGATTAAAAAACATGTATTTGCACATATCCACAGCTATATATGAAACCTATTACAAATGGAAACAATTCCATATCTTGACATTAATTTATCCCATATAAATATATGTTTATCTATAATGCATATTTTGGCATCTATGTCTCATATATGAAATATCCATTCACAAAATATACCTTCATATAGAGTGAAAAAAATTATGTACATATATGCACAGCCATATATGAAACATATTAGAAATGGGAAGAATTCCATATATTGGCATAAATGTTTTCAATATGATATATATGTTTATGTATGTATAATACATATTTTGATATATATGTCTCATATATAATTATTAATACACATGACATATATGTCTTGGTTCACCTTGAATGTTTTGCTGAGGTTAGGGCCTTAAATTGGAATAAATATAAATTAAATAGGACGGAAACAAATAATGATATGTTATTGAATTTACTGCAAATGTAGTTAACTATCTTAATATTGCATTTTTGTTAGAATAAAATGCACTTGACAGTAAAGCACTGATTTTGAGCTATAGGATACCCTAAAGTGAATTTACTGCTATTAAATTCTGTCATAATTTACTCACCCTCATGTTGTTCAAAACCTGTATGACTGAAACACAAAAGAAGTTAATTTAAAGAAAACCAAACCATTTTGGTTACCCTTGACTTCTATTGTATGGACCGGTCAATCAATCGAATGAATGAAAAAGAAAAAAAAAAAATTGCAAACAGTTTGCGGATGTCATACAATCTATCTTCAAGGCAAATGACACATAGCAGCACTAAGACTATTGTGTGCAAGCAGACAGGTATAACAATTACAAAAAATAAATAAATAAAAGATAAATAAGTAAAAAATTTGAAAGTGAATAAATAAAAAGCAAAATAAATAAATACTTGGATAAACCATCATATAAATAGAATAAAACTACCTTATAGCTGCCTTAATCTGTCCAGCTTTCATGTGTTATATTTGATGTGAAAGGTTAAGTAACAAAAATATAACAAATCATCAGGAAACACAAAAGTTCACAACAAAATATGAAGAGAAAAAAGGCCATTAACAAAGGTTTTAACCTGAGGACTAAAGGTCCTTTATTGTTCATGTACTTAGTTAACCACTTCTTCAGAAAGCTCTAAGTAATTGAAATAAGTTAGGAAGGGTGACCATATTTCAGAAAATTTGCTTTTTGAGCCTCGAACAGTAAATTGGATTTTTTTCAAGCTTAATGTAATACGTCACTTCCTTAACCGATCTAATTTGCGTTGGGGGGGCAGCACTTTTCCAGTAAAGGAGAATTAAACATCTAGCCAACAAGGTAGTAAAAGCGATTACCCTATACATTTCTTTCTTAAGTACAATACTCTCAGGCCTAGTAGCAAAGATGGCTAACTAAATGATATGTTTCCAAAACTCTTCAAGTCTTGGACATGACCAAAACATATGGGCTGTTGTGGCCGGCAACTGTAAGGATCTATTACAAGCAGAACTAATGGTAGGATAAATCCTAGATAGCTTTGATTTGGTGAAGTGTAGTCTATGTAATATTTTAAACTGAATGAGGGTATGTCTGGCACAAAGTGAAGAGTAGTGTACACGGTTTAAGATACTGTTCCATTCTATATCTTTAACATGATTTCTTGACTGAAATGCCTTCTAAACTGTGAACAAAGTTTTAAAGTGTGTGTGTAACTACTGGATTAGGCGATATAACAAAGCTCTTTCCTGACATTGGAAGTGGTGCCCAAACCAAGGACCTAAGAAAATTTGGTGCATAATTCCTCCCCTTGCACCCATACAGGGATTGAATGCAAATCCCAGGTCGAGACCCAATACACGACTTTTTGAATATTGCATGCCCAGTAATTAAGTAAAAAGTTACGTAATGCCATTCCTCCTTGGTGTTTAGGTTTCTGCAAGATGGTTTTACTGAACTCTTCTAATAATGACAATATGTAAGCTAATGATGAAATACGATTAGAGACATACAACAGAACATCGTCAGCATATAACAAGATTTTGGGCCCTATTTTAACATTCTAAGCACATGGTCTAAAGCGCACGCAGCAAGTGCACTTAGGGCGTGTCCAAATCCACTTTTGCTAGTTTAAAGACGGGAAAAATGGTCGGTGCGTCCAGCGCATGGTCTAAAAGGGTTGTCCCTATTCTTTTAATGAGTAATGGGTGTGTTTTGGGCATAATGTACAATAAACCAATCAGAGTCTCATCTCCCATTCCCTTTAAAAGCCAGTTGCGCCCACACCATGGCGGATTCACTATTTACATGGCGGAATTTGCAAGTGGAAAAACTGAACGCATCTCTAGTGAGGAAACAGATCTCCTCGTGTGCGAGGTTAAAGCGTGCGAGCAGACCATATACGGGAAAAGCCGGATTCCACCAAAGCATTTTATCTTTATGCACACAATAATAATCTTTTACATTATAATCCTTTTATTTTTAATATTTGGCATGTTTGTGTGCAGCTGCGCGTCCCTGTGTGTGTAATAAGCAGAGTGTATGCGCGTTGTGCACCCGCATAAAGGCGCATATTACTAACGCTCTTTAAATAACAAAAAAAATATTGCGCCGTCGACTTTAGACCAGGTTTCAGTTGGTCAATGGTGCAGTCTATTTCAGTTGCCTCAAAATAGTAACGTGCCTGAACACACCTCGTTTTCAGACCAGCACGCCCATGGGCGCACAAATGGACACAAATGAAAATGATAACTGCGTCAGGCTGAAACTAGCAAAAAACACTTGCGTCGCGCCTGGCGCCGCATTGCGCCTGTTGTATGATGGGGCCCTTTATGTTCCATACCATCTCGGGTGAAGCCTTTAAAAACAGGGAACTGGTGTAGTAATATGGCCAATGGTTCAATAGAGATTGCAAATTACAAGGGTGAAAGCGTTCTGCCTTGTACCTCTATGTAAAGAAAAATATTCTGAGAAAACATTATTTGTGCAAACCAAGGCAACCAGAGCAGAATTCAAAAGTCTGACCCAAGATATCAAATCTTTAGGGGAAACCAAATTTTTTAAGAGTAAGGAAAAGATATTCCCACTCTACTCGATCAAATGGTTTTTCAGTGTCAAGAGAAACAATAACTTCTCCAATATCCAAGTGTGAGTGTGTGCACATTAGGTTAAACAGCCATCACAGGTTGTTAAAAGGATTGTGCCATCGAATAAATCCTTTTTGATCACTGTGAATTATTGTGGGTAAAACAGGTTCTAAACAATGCAAGGACCTTTTAATAGTGAAATTGGTCTATATGATTCACACAGAGTGGGGTCCTTGTTTTCTTTGGGTAAGAGCGAAATTGATAAGAGTGTAAGAGTCAAGGAGAGAGAGCCTTTGTCAAAAGCTTCATTGTATACGGCTACAAGAAGTGGACTCAGCAATGCTGAGAACTTTTTAAAAAATTTGATGGGAATTCCTTTAGGCCCATCAGGCCTTACCGCTCTGCATAGCCGCAATAGATTCCACAACCACCTGTTGCCTAATAAAATAACCAAGTTCTGAGCTTATACTGTTATCAGGTAAGTTTAAAAAAGGAGTCAAGGAGAGCAATATCATTTGAATATTCTGTATTCAATATATAAAGATGAGTAATATTGCACGAAACTACTATTTATATCCTTGGGAGTATATAAAATAGAGCCTGAGGAGGATTGAATTTGAGTAATCATTTTGGATATATCAGATTGGTGTGTTGATAGGCCAAGAACTTACTAGCTTTATCACCAAATTCATAAAACTTATGGCGGGTGTAATATGTATGGTGGGAGCAATCTCTTCTCTTCTTGAGAAGTAGTCAATAGGTTAAATTCTGTCTGAAGCCACAGCCTTTCTTTATATAAGCTAGGACTGGGATACATAGCATACTGCTCATCCAGCTTACTTCCGAAATTGTTTTGTTAATCTCCTTCTTTCTGTCATAAAAGGAAAAATAAATCATTTTTCCATGTAGAAAGCACTGTAAACCCGAATAAGTTGGGCTAACTCAAAAAATTTGAGGTAATCAGTTACATCAAATTTTTTGAGTTATGATGTTCCCAATTTTAAGTAAGCAGAACTATCAAGTTTAGCATAACAAATCATGAATCACTACTAAATATCCCTTGCCATTAATCTTGCACAAAAAAAACATTATATAACACTTAATTTTAGCATTTACTCTCCCTTTGAGTGCCATGGGAAAAGCATGCTGGGAAATAGAAATCCCAGTCCAGTTTCAGTTAAACTTAAGTTAGTCTAAATTAAAAGAAATGAGTTCATAAAACTCAAAACAATGAAACAGTTCAGTTTACTTGAAATATGTCAGTGCTGTGAACTCAAAAGAAAAATAAAGTTCTAAATACTCATAGCAGTTAATTTAACTGAACTAATTTGTTCAATTTAAGTTTGTCCTACTCAAACTAAGTATTTTGAGCATCAGGGTTTACAGTGAGGCTTTAAATGTTTCCCACAGTACAGCTCTCGAAATAACGGGTGCATCATTTGCCTCTAAAAAAACAAAAAAAAATCTCTTTAGACAAAAAAAATTAATAAATTCATCATCTGTCAATAGGTGTCACATGTATGTTCTGTTTTGTTAGTCACTATGGTTTCTAATTAAGTTTATCTCTGTCCAGCCGTGCATGTTTAGTTCCCTCATATCTATGTGTATATATACTCACTGTTCTGTCCTTTGTCGGTTATTGTTTGTGTCTAACGTGTTCATTCCTGTCATTATATTAAAGATTGTGTATGTTACTCCTCTGCTTCGTCGTGTGCTTCCTACATCCACTTCAACGTGACAGTAGGAGGGAGTTCAACCTCCAGGGCTTAAAAGATTGGTGCTGATTGGGGAAATTGAGCTTAAATGAAGGGGCATGGTAAGATATAACCATGCTATGATATTCACTAGTTAAAATAAAGGGTATCAAGTTTTTGTCTACCAAAAAAAAATCTATACGGCTATACGAATGATGTACTGGGGAGAAAAAGGAGAATACTTTGGAGGAAGAAAAAAAAAATCTCCATGGATCAAGTTGTCCATACTGCTTAAAAATCAAAAATCTCGTATAACTACAGTGGATTTGGATGGTTGAATAACTCTAGTTGAGGATCTGTCTAGAGAAATGTCTAAAACACAATTAATGTCCCCCCTTTTAATCAAAGCATGGTCATCAACAGATGGAATAGTCCCAAAGACTTTGCTAAAAAATTACAGTCTTCAAAGTTTGGGGCATAGTATCACATGTTGTGTGTAAGATACAAGAATACGACGAAGAAGATGGTCAGATAACAGGTTAGTTTAATCCACAAGATAAAGTCCAATACTGTTAGGCAGTTTCATACAACATTACATATAGACGAGATACGACAAAGACACACAAACAGAGCTGAACTTAAATAGGGGAGATAATGACACTAGCACACCTGAACAGAATAACTAAATCAAATCAGTGACCATGACGACAAACAAGGCAGGTAGAAACGGTGAACGAAAACAAACAGTCCTTGGTGGTGTGAGTGTGTGACAGAACGCCCCCTCCCGGAAGGCGCGTCCTCGCGCTGTGGTGGCAAGGAGGCAAGGAGATGATGAAGGGACGGTGAACAGGCAGAAGACACCGAAGGAAGTTCTGGAGGTGGATGGCTGACTGGGAGGAGGTGGAACACAGAGGTTCTGAGTGGTACAGGTGGTGGTGAATGCCAGGAAGGAAACAGCAGGGACGTGGAGCAGGAGGAGCAAGGTGGGACCCAGGCTGCAGTCAGGCAGACGGCCCAGGGTGGAGCTGATGAAGGGAGAAGCCATGGTGGAGGAAGGGCTGACGACTCCAGGGTGCCGACTGACAAAGGCGGAGCAAGTGGAAGAGGAGACTGGGACGAGCTGGAACGCAGATGAGCCAAGGCGACGCTGAAGATCCGGTGGGACATGGCGATGCCAACGGCTCTGGCGACCGAGGGGATCCAGAAGGCCGCGGTGGAGCTGGAGCAACAGAGGACCAAGGTGGAGCTGGAGGGAGTGAGGAGCCCAGTGGAGCCAGAGGGACGAAGGGACGAGGCAAAGCCAGATGAGTGCAGTCCCAAGGCGAGGGCAGGTCGACAAACGACCAAGGTGGAGCCGGAGGGACAAGGGAGCCCGGCGGAGCTGGTGGACTGATGGGCCATGGTGGAGATGAGGGAGGTTGCAGCCAAGGAGGAGCTAGTGGACTGATTGGCCGAGGTGGAGTCCTGGTCGTGGAGGCTGGAGGCGGAGACCCGGGATCCACTGACCACGATGGAGCTGGAGACTGGCAGACCCACGGCGAGTCCACATCACCGATGTTGGGCTGAGGGTGAGCAGAGGGGCTGACAGGAAACAGCGGAGATGAAGATGATGAATGGGTGATGATGGGAGGAGGTGAGAGAGGGAGGTTGGGCTGTAGAGCGCTGTAGTTAGCTCACGCACTTGGTTTGCCGTATCATGCAGTTCTGACTCCGTGGCGAACCTCAGCTCTGTCGCTCCGCTCGCTGATGGCTCTTGCAGGCATTCCATGCCGCGGGATGGTCGCTGGTCAGGCTCTGGGTCCGGAGTGGTGCTGACGAGATCCTCTTCTCCGAGGCAGACGGTGAATGGCGAGTTACAGCTCGCCAGTACCCACTCCACAAAGGCAGCGAAATTCGCCTGTGGACCTTCTCCGGACAACTGCGCTCTGCATGTGACATTCAAGCTCACCTGGTAGAAAGTGCAGTTGTCCAGGTAGTGTGTAAAATAAGCAGTCTCTAGGAAGGTCCACGTGTGGTCCTCCAATGTTTGTTCCCCCTGCTCCAAACACAGAAGAAGAACAGCGGGGATATCCATGACGGGGGGAAAAAACAACAAAACGAAACCAAAAAAAAAACAAAAAACGGGAAAAACGCTGCCAAATTTAATACTTATTGGGTTGGATCTTCTGTCACACGTTGTGTGTAAGATACAAGAATACGACAAAGAAGATGATCAAATAACAGGTTAGTTTAATCCACAAGATAAAGTCTAATACCGTTACGCAGTTTAACACCATATGTAACATTTCTCTGCCAATTGTCTCTGCGCGCTTTAACTCTCAACGCACCACAACTGCTCCTGATGTAAAACGCAATGAAATGATTTGACGGTCTCGCATTATGCTGTGGATTTAAATGTGATGCATAAATTAAAATGATTTACTTTTCATGCAGTTAACGTTTCTGAGTTTATTTCACATTTTAACTTTTTTGTGTAATTTTTGAGGACTGGTCAGGATCAGTTTAATAATTTGTTTAATATTTCATAATATTTGGACAGCCCAAAGGGCTGCAGTCCATATTTCAAAGTGCAACAGGCCATTAAAGTAGCATTAATGGGAAAAGTGTATTACACTTAGGTGCATTGGAATGCATTAGAAATACACTTGAATAATAAAACTCCATTTCAAACTGACAATATGTTGTTTTCTTTATTTGTCATAATTACAAATATTTACTTTTGTAACTACTTTCTATATGTATGTATATCTGCTTTGCAACCATGCAAAACTGTGAAAAGTGCTATAGAAATAAATTTTAATTGAATTAAACAATAGCATACCTGATATTCAAAGTGTGGGCAAATTATTGAAAAGGTAAAGGTCATAATTATAAAACCTACTTCATGATTATTTTTTTGCAACTCAAAACACATTTCCTGTAAACATTTATCTAGGCCAGGGGTGGGGAACGTTGATCCTGGAGGGCCATTGTCCTGCAGAGTTTAGCTCCAACCCTGAAAAAACCACTCACCTTCCTGTAACTTTAGTAATCCTCAAGACCCTGATTAGCTTCAGGTGTGTTTAATTAGGGTTGGAGCTAAACTCTGCAGGACAGTGGCCCTCCAGGATCAACGTTCCCCACCCCTGATCTAGGCCAATACTATTTTTATGCTCAACAAGTAGAACTAAAATACAGTTAATTGAATTGTACATTTAATCATAACACGTCAACATAGGATTCAACAAAAATAAATTACTGAAGTAGTACTTAAATATTTAACAAATTAAATCATTTTATTTGCAAATTGCTCATTGTTACATTTGAGCTGTAGGCAGAAGTTGGGTTTGAAAATTCTGCCTTTACAGCACCTCTTAGCAGAAACAAACTAGATGTTTTAGTTCATACCTCACGTTTTCTTTGGTTTGAAGAAGAAAGTCTCATCTAAAACATTATATAGCATCATTTAAAAATAATTTCATCATTCTCAGATTTAAAATACATGGTGAAACTTGTGTCTTTAGCTACAATGACTTTCTAGACTCTAAAGGTTTCCTTCTGACAAATGTGCCAAAATCTGCAACACAGATTCCCAATAGTGTGCACTCTAGCGAGTTCGGTTGTTTAGCAAAAGTACAGAAAAAAACGATTATTGGTGAGTGTGATGGCATTGGCTTCATGGCGTGTTCGAAACATAGATCAATTATTGTGGTCTATATGTGTCAACTTCAGGTTCAACCAATGGTTACTGTGTTTAAGTCATGTCAGAAAGAATGTATTTATGAGTTAAAAATCACATGAACATCAGCACAACTCATAATTATGAATTTTGGTAACTGGATTTTCTTAAGAATTTCTGAGTTAGATGCGTGATGGTGAGAAAACATGTCAGAGGCAATAGATGCAGAGTCTGCCCTAGTGGAAAAAAAAACTACCTAAATGTATTTAAAATAAGCCTACATTCATTTTATACTACCTACCCATTATTATATTTACTGACATACTGACATAAATATTCTAATTAAAATTTATTATGAGTTCTTTAATGCACAATGCACAATGCATATTTTTTTTTTAATATTAAGCCTAAAATGTGTTTAATACCACTATCAGTAAGGATAGTATGATCACTGTATAATTTGAATGCAAGATATTTAAAGTGTACCTAAAGTATACTTGCAATAGTTCCACTTTAGCACAATCAAATATACTTAAGTATATCTTTAGTTGGACCTCAGTAATGATCATCTATCATCTCTCAGAAACGGAACTTGCGACCATAGTTGGCTTTGGGAAATGCACCCCAGGACAGCATGGAAAACACTAACTTTCTTGTTGGTCATCTGATCAGTCACATGATGATGATAATAATAATAATAATAATAATAATATGTTTAATTTATATAGCACCTCAACACTATAATACATTATTCTGTGTTTGTTAACAGGATACTGTGAGTTCCGAGGAAGCAGCATCAACTCCGTCAAATCCACCTGATGAAGAGTTTGAGGGAATAGGGGACTATGAGGAATCTTTCCTGGCTGAATGGTGGCAGGAACCCAAAACTAAAGGAGATACAGGAGAACCAGCTGAATAAAACACACCACATCATATATTATTATTTGTACTGTTACCCTAGGGCAGTCTTCGTCTGGCAGTCTTTCCCTCTTTTACTGGAGATGAATTGTAATGCATTCATTTGAACTTTACTTTTAATCAGAACCTTTGGAGCTTTTGTATTATTCTAATGCAATGCAGGCTTTTTTACCACATAAGTCTACAAACAAAAAATGCATATATTTGTAATTATTATTATTATTTTTTTTTTAGATGAGCTCATTAAAATTGGAAACACATCACCAATCTAAATTCTGCTTAACAAAATCAGGCCTGTATTTGGAATGGTATTTTAACCTTGGGAATAGTATGTTAACCCTTGGTGTCATGCACAACCACCTCCTGATACCACCGCTCTTTCTCCCAAAAGGCATCCAAACACAAGACCCCCCAATAATTAAGCAAAATCAGGCCAGTCTGTTCCCAAAATCAATGGATGCCGGGTTAACCCTCTGGGGTCTGAGGTGTTTTCTGGGCCCTGGAGGTGTTTTGACATGCCCTGACATTATTTCTGTTACTTATTTTTATGGCTAGTGTCTGATTACACTATTCAGCACGAACTGTGCTACAATAATATGTGAGCAGCATGTATGTAAAGGTTTGTAGTTTTGAAAAAAATTATGTTTTTGCGTGGTTTGTGAAAAAATGTATATATTTTTATATAAGTATATATAAGTCACTGAAATAAGGCCATAAAACCCATGCTGAATGTTTGACTTTTCACAAAAAAATGAGAACTGGATCATGTAGTCTAAAGTTTTTGCTTCAAAATGATGTGAAAACCATCCTACCCACTTATTCACATAAAACAATTTAAAATTTGTAAGACATGTTTTGTGTTAGAAAGGCTTTATGTGAGGAGGCGTGAATGATCATGAATATTGATGTGTTTCACACCTGGGAAGACAGTGACCCTCCCCTAATGGGTCTGTCAAGGTGAATGAGACTGGGAGGGAACTAGAAGAATGTGAGGAAATAACAGAATGGCTTTTTTGATTATATTGTATTTAAAACACAACATAACCCAAAAATGCATAACGAAGGTTAAAGGCACATTATTGAGCACACTGATCTATACACAGAGACTTGAACAGTCACACACCTTTCCTGAAACAGTTCTTGTTCAACATACCTGGCATTTCCAAGGTCTTTGCGTTTCTTTTGCCATGCACTAAAGAAAAAACTGCCCTGCCATCAGTAGGCAGTATTTTACCATGTTTATGTAGAATATCAGTCCAGTATATTTGATATCTTGCTGGTGTTGGTACAGCGCTCTCAGAGAAAAACAGTTTGAAGAGACTCATGTGAAAGTTTGAGTCAGCAGGACCCATCAGTGGCATCTGGTCCCTTTAAAAAACAAAATAAAAATTTGGGGAACATGCTGATATCAGGAGCAACTGGGGCTCTAATTGTGATTTTCCTGGTTTCCTGGTTGTGATTTGTGATTTAAAATGTGATTTTTAAAAGAAATTAACAAATTAACAAAAAAAAAAAAATCATAAAGAACACCAGTTTTGTTGTGTCTGCTTGTAGGGCTGCACAGTTTGGCTGAAAATGTTGTGCTTGTATATCAATATGCCTTAAAATAATTATTAGAATTACTTTTAGTACTAAATAAAAATATTAAAAATAAGATTTATTACTATTGTAATAACTATTTCATTATTAAAAAAAATACTGTATTTAAGAATAAATATAATAATATAGTAATTAAAATAATAATAATTTTACTTTACAGAAAACTTTTATTTCTATGGGAAAACTGCAGGGTGCAGATGCCATGCAGCTGACCTATAACTATAAATCATTACAAAGGAACACTTCAATACTCTACACTAGAGAAAAACAAATGGATTATCATGTTTACTTCAAATTTCTTGAGAGAGAAGTATTATTTTTCATATTTTTACCAAAAATATTGTGGTGGGAGCATTATTGAGCGCTATAAAGACGTCATCTCTGTTTCATTCATACTGGAAGCCAGAGGGTGCCCTCGCACAAAAAATCCAAATATGCCTCACAGAGTAATACAACTTATGACATTCCAGAAAATCCCTAATTTGGACAAAGGCATTCAGTTATTTTTGTAGCTGAATAAAACGAAGATAGAAATGCTCTAACTGAATTACATGAAGATAATAAACACATGACTGTGGCAATATATGGTTTATCTGTTTTCTTCAAGCAATCTTGGATATTTTAAGTGCCGCCTGCAGGTTATTTCATGTAACCCTCTGGGCCTCTTTGGTCGGAATTGACTGAAAAATTGTACGTTTTGAAATTTTTAATTTATTTTGCTTCATTGGAAAGGGATGACACTTGGTGACTTTTGTCACATTAGCTATATGAACACACAAAAAATCATGGACATGATTTAAATATGTTAAAGGGTCAGAAAAAAATGTTACAGTCAAAAGTGACAGACTTAGGAAATAAATGAGAAATATGGAAAAAAAAAAATTGTATGACAGCAAATCTATGCCAAAAAGAACCGAGCAGGTCACAGCAGGCAGGAGACAGCATGCAACACAGTTACAGGGTCAGGCAACCCGTGGCAAAAAAAGGCTTTATCCCAACTCCTAAAAAAAGGTCTGCCAGGTCAACGACAATCCAGTTTTTTCTGCTAAGGAAAGGACCCCAAAAGCCTCTGATGAGTTGATACTTCTATAGGCTGGATTAGGACGGAGGACAATTGCCATCCCAGAGAATGCTGACCACTCTGAGGTCTGGCACCCATGATTCTGACATCACGCCAAAGGCGCTCAATCCTATTAGAAACAGTAAAAATTTAAATTAAAAAAAAAATAAAACTAATTTAGGTTTAAAAGCAATGCAATGAAGGACAACTGAGATCAATTATTAATAAATGTAAAATATTTTGTTACTTAAAAGTGACATTGGAAAGCTATTGGACTCTTGAAGTTAACATGAACCTGGCTATCTGTACATTCTCCACACCTTGGTCTCCCTGACCCTGATTAAAAAATATTATATTACATTTCCAGATGTAAAATTCAAATGCTTTTTTTTTTACTATACTCACCTTGATGGTAAGCCAAATTTTTGGATTGCTTCTGAGAAGAAGTGGTATGCTGTCGATGTCCAGTTATTATTTGCTGCATTCAAGTACATGACCTGCAAATACAAAGGAAAAAAAAAATAATAATAATGCAACAACAGAAAATATATCGTACATTTGAAGTGAATGTATTACAGACTACTTTTCAATAAACAGGAATCATTTTTCATAGAATGTTCATAGGAATCATATCATAGTGACTGGTATGATCTTGATACTAGACGACTCAACACTGTAAATCAAATGCAAACATGGTGAAACTGTGTTTTTTATAGCAACACAGACTGTAAACATACCTTCCTGGAATAACCATCCACTCTCTCTCTCTCTGTCTGTGCATATATATATATATATATATATATATATATATATATATATATATACTAATTATACACACATCATATCAATTTGTGATTTGTGTCTATGTGCACAAGAGAAAGGGTCCCTCAAACTGAGAATGTTCTTCCCACCACACATCCCTACCTGGCCAATCTTGAAAGGATTCCAATTGAATCATTGCGGTGAATTGAGGCAGCTATTCTCTGCCATTACACACACATGCCTAAAAACAACAACCTCCCTCTGACCATTCTGTAACCAGCAGCAGGCATATCATCCTTAATGGCTCTCACAAGGTTATCCAACTCCTCATCAGTGATGCAGCTATACAACCCTGAGATGGAAAGGCCAAAATCATTCATCCTTCTAAAGATGGTTCTAGTGGAAACGCCCATCATTTTTGCAATGTAATACACAGGAAGGTTTGTCTGCAGCATCTCTGCTAACTCTTCTCTTTCAATTGCAAACCTTGTATGTCCTCTCAGACCAACAGTTGAATCCACCACTGCATGTGGAGCTGTGGAATATGGAGGTTGTTTAACAAGTTCAAACACTTCCTGCAGAGCCTGAATGATTTTGTGGGGTATTTCCATATGTCTTGACAGTGCTTGAAGGAGGTACAGCTGCTGGCGACACACAAACTCCATGTAATCCAGGTCAAGGGGAGATCTCAAAAGTGTTCTCTCAAACTTAGAGAGAAGCTCCTCCAAAAGATGCCTTTTTAGAATTTGCTGCAGAATACAGAGAAACAAAATGTGCTTAAACCCAACAACATTAGATATTAACAAATGATATAGTGATCTTAATCATCTATTTTTTTTCTAAGCCACCAATAACCTAATAAGAACAGTTTTTAAGTATGAGGTAAGTACAGTACACAGCATAAATAATTACACCCCACCTATATAAATATAAAATATAAAAATACCTAAAGATTTAGGTAGATTTACAATGCTATTAACCATTAAATGCATCATTACAGTCTGTAAAATATGTGTTTAATTTCTTAACATCACAAGAATGCAATCACTAGTAAACAGAAGATTTCCTGTTAATAAAGTATCTGGTAAGGATCTATTCTGTATTAACAATGCATTAAATTACATTAAACATTAAGAAACAATAAATAAGTAAAATAAAATAAACAAATTAAGTGATAACTCACATGCATCTGCTCCATCGATGAAGCCATGTTTCAAGTAAAGTGAATTATTGATAATCTTATAACAGGCATCCAATCACAACTGACTTCTGGAAAAAGGGGAAGTATGACAAGTCCCGCCCCACGACTGCCAAAAATAAAAGTGTTTGCGCGAGCAAAAGCATCAGGTGAGAGAAGATCGGGCGCGAGCGATGCAAAGAAAAACAACAAAACATTTTGAGTGCAAAATAGACACCTACGCGCACACACACAGAAAGAGAGAGAGAAATGAACTGGTAAGACTGCAACAGAGAAAATTTTGAAAATATGTGAATTAAAGTCAATAAATGAAAAAAAAAAAATACAAAAAGAGTCTCTCTCTCTCTCTCTTTCTCACACACACACACACACACACAAAAACACACACACACACACAGAGAGAGAGAGAGACTTGACTTTTCAAAATCCTAACAATTAAAAACAGATTTACATAATTATACAAATATACAAATTAAAAACCACAAAACAAACAAAAAACAAAACAAACAAAAAAGCACCTATTTTATACTCTTTCACATTCCAAACTTTATACAAAATTACAACTTCATTTCCAAACAACCATCACTTATCAGACATAAAATTCCATTTAAACACCAAAATTCCTCAAAAGTTTTTTTTCAATTTTCAATCAATGTCAATCAATCAATCAATTTCAAATCAATTTTCCAATAAGTTTATACAGGCCCGGTTCTTCAAGTGTGCTTGAAGCACCCTTTAAACGCAAGCAAGAGCACCCTCAGTTGATACTGTAATTATATCATATTGGTGAAACAGATTTGGCAAATGCTCCAGTGCGTATTTGTGTTTGCGCTCTGGAGAATGTCAAATGTTGCTATTTACAACATGATTTTACAGCGGTAAGCAATGTAGCCAATCACAGGCATGTTAGCGGATGTGTTTAAGTTAGTTAGAGTCCGCTCACTGGAAAAAAACACCAGAGTTTTTGTTCAGCGCTGAGTTTGCATGCTCTTGAAGCCTCTTGTTAACTTAGTGTAGATACAATGTAAGAGACTTATTTTGCAGTGTAGACAGAGATTAATAACAACTTTTTAGTGATTATAAAGCAAGCGCTCTTTGCACGCTTTATATAGCTAATACATTTTGTTTTTCATGCTATAAGAGGAACAATAGCCAATTACACTCTGCAAAGTTTCAGAAGTGATATCTATATATAAATGCAAGATTCACGCTCAAAATTGTTACCATAACCATTAAGCAATGTAAATGCAGACTAGAAAAATATTTTTTCATATCAATATTTTCAAAAATTATATTGCAATTATTTGTAAAAAAAAAAAAAAAAATAATAATAATAATAATAATAATAATAATAAAAATAATGACTTGTACAAAATCTTAATTATCTCACTGTACATTGCTATTTTTGTTATGGTGGAGCTGTTGCTTACACATTACATCTGCACTTTACTAGAGCACCCTCACTAATTTCAGAAGCACCCTCAGTGATTTGATTCTGGAACCGGGCCTGAGTTTATAATAAGCAAATTCAACCTCTAAACAGGCAGAAATCAATCCTTTACATGTTAAAACAATGTTGGTCGAACCTTTTCCCATAATTTTATCTTTTCTTGTCAACCATATACTTAATTTAGCTTGCCCATACAAATAATTCAGAAATACATCAACATTCCTTGTTTTATACCGATACTTGGGGCCATAAATAAAACCTTCTTGACTAAACACATGACCCAACATATCACACCATTCTTTTAACACTTTAAAAAGTGGTTCTAATCTATTACACTCTAAATAAATGAAAAACATTTTCAGTTTCTGAACAAAATGGACAAGTGTCAATAACACTAAGTGAGCTGGTTAATATTCCCTGTATTATCCTCCACTGTAAATCGCCAGTTTTCCCTCCTCCTCCTGTCATAAGTCCACAGAAACTTTTACTTCCAGTTCTGGGAACTCGTTAACATTGTTATCATCATTTTGTTCTAATAGTTCCTTATCCTGAGCACAATTAAATTTAGAAGGTATAGCAGCCACAATTTCAATTAAAAGTCTTTCAGAAAAATGTAAGGATTTCATACCAATCTTTATCACAATATCTTCTGGGGCTAACCACACATCTTTATTCAGAAAACATGACACCTTGGTGAGACCTGCTCTTATAAGAGCATTTCTCATTGAAACAGAGTTTAAACTTTTTACAGATAGCACAGGATTATACATTATGGGTTCTTCTTTTCCCCAGAAACCTTTGACAGACCCTTGTTTTCGAGAGTTTGAGAAAATTTTCCAAACTCTAAGCATTTTCTTATAAAAAGGTGTTAGACCAGTTAATTCTACTCCATCGAGGTCCACTAAAAAAAGGTGTCGATCAAGGCCCAACTGTCTTCCTTTTCTCAACAATCCACAGGCTACATCTGTCCAGCTGATGTGCCTTTTATACAAGAGTTTGAGCAGCCTGTAATTTGAAAGCAGCAACTCTGCATTCAATGTCAATGAGTCCTTGTCCTCCTTCACAATTTGGTAGATACAGGACAGCTGCTCTCAGCCAGTGCTGTCCTGACCAAAAAAAAATAAATAAATAACCAATTGTCTTTGGATATCTTTGGTAAGATTAAAACAATGATGCAAAATGGCCATTGATGTCACCGTGAAGACGCATTAACATTATTTACTATCAAAACTCTTCCTCTATACGATAATTGAGGGAGTTGCCATTTCCATTTGGACAAGCGCACACACATCTTCTCATCTGAGTTTTTCTTTTTATACAAATAAGAACCTAAAAAAAAAACCCCTAAAAATTTAAGACCATCTCTACTCCATTCAACATTCCCAGGCAATTTTGGTATTGAACTTGTACTTTCACACCATAGAGCTTCACTTTTCCCCCAATTTATTTTAGCTGAAGAGGCCTTGTCATAGCACTGAATATAGTAAAATCAATCATAGTAAAATCAATTCAATAGACTTTGTATATCTTCTTTATCCTTAATTGTCACATTAAGGGGAACAGCATAAGCAGAGAGTTTGATAGTTTTTTTTTATAAACCTTTTAATGAAGTTCTTAATTTACACAATAATGGTGCAACCCTGACTTATCCCCCTTCAGACTTTAACAGGTGTGCTTAACCCTCCAGACACTTTTACCATGCATTCTGCTTTTTCATAGAGTAATCTGATCCATGAAATAAAACCATTTTCAAAGCCATATGCACTTAAAACGTCTCAGGTTACGCATGTGTAAGCGAATTAGCTCAAATGAAATTATTAATTAATTTATAGGGAATTTTAAATGAGTCACTTAGTTTATGACCGAGCAACTGAATCATCCAACGTTCATTTGCACGGGCCGTAACTATAAGCTCTGTAGTGGATATGAATATCCAACTATCGTGAAAATGCTATTTATTAGCAAGTTAACATAGATCTGCAGTTTAAGACATTAAATTCTTAAGCACATAACACAAGACACTTCTCATTAAAATTATAAATGAGACTTTATTGATTTATTCTAACACATAAACTAAAGTCTAACATGCACACACGCACATACACATTCTCACGAGTTGCAGAAAGAAAGGAAGTGAGGAAAGAATGAGCTTTGAGAGAGTGAAATGATGAAATCCCAATTAAGTTTCTAGCAAAATATGCACTTCATAAGGCCTGATCTGAATGAACTACCAATCGTTAATTTAACCCTTTTATCGCTGCTTAGGCAGGATTATTATACTTTATTTCACTGCACCAGTTCGGCTAGAATCTGGAGGTACTTGCGTTTGTCGTTTGTGTCTTTAAATGGGGATTCCCTCTGTCAGCGTTTCTGGCTTGGAGAAAGGTGCTTCCCAGGTTCACTGCTGAAGGTCTTTTCGGGTCCGGATTGATGTTGTGGAAAGGAAAGAATGGAGTCTCCCTCGTGGCTGAAGTTAGAAGTTTTAAGGCGGCCGAAGACCATAGCGTCGTTGATTAAACTTTGCGGCAAAACTTAACTTAGAACATGAGACTCTCAGTGGAAAAGAAAGAAAACTTAAGTAAAAAGAAATGAAAGTGAGTGAGAAGAGAGAAAGTTGGATGGCTTGAATGAAACTGCTTGTCTGCTCTTCATCATCTGCTCGTCATTGTCTGGCTCATCTTAATCTTGTTCTTGTTCATTGTCATTCTGATCTGACTATTTAACCTAGGTGTTTGGTCCAACCTCTTTGAGGAGTTCTGACTAATCAGGTATCGTCTTTGTTTCAGAGGTGGCTTTTCTCCTCCCCTGAACATAAATTAAATGTTATCTCTTCGTCTCGTAACTTTCCCGCTCTCAGCAGAGATTACAGAGAGTACAGTTTAGACATGATTTCTTTAAAAATAATACGATACGTTTTACACAGATTTCATTCAAGCCAAAATTTGAATTATGAGTAGAGATTTCCATTCATACCAGACAAGGCACACTTTCAATCAGCCATTCAATAGTTTTAACAATTACACGAATTGTGAGTGTTCTAAGCATAACTGGTCACATAAAGAATGTGTAGACATGATATAGAATTATGCAATTGAACGATGTTTGATTGCAAGTCTGTTTAGAAATGTTTGATGCATTTTTGATATGTAAAGGCAGTCTCTGTGGATTTTCCTGTGGGTTTCAAGTTAGTGTCACTCAGAGGTCACTCAGAAGAAACAGGCCTGCATTATCTCTCTGTCTCAGGAGATCAAAAGACTCTGGCGTTATATTCTTGCGGCTCAAGTTGCGTTGTCTTTTCAACCATTTGGTCTTTTACAAATTATTTAAGTTTGACACCTCTTTCCTCAGCTAAGCTCAACTTTTACAAGCTTGCAAGGTCATAAAGTACTTAGCAAGGGGGTGTTGGTAGACTGAATGGAACCGCAAATGAGTTTCTCTGATTTTGGGTCCTGCGTGTTGATTTAGGAATCTGGAGTGTTGAGATGAGTTTGTATGGAGTTATGTTTGAATGAATCATCTGGAAAATTCATTTGTCTGGTTCGTCCTCAATTCCTACATTCCCCCCTTCGTTAGGCGATGTGTTGAGATGAAGACATCGGCGAATGCTGGAGAAACACAGGCAGAAGAAGCACACACATACACAGCAAACAACAAGACAACACCTCCATGGCCACTGTACTGGTGCAGGGCATTAGATTATCTGAGAACTAACAGTTTAAATTCATTTTCTCAATATAGTTTGTCAAATTTAATATAATTTTAGTTCAATTTCGGAATTGTTATTCTAATTTGTCTCGGTATGGTCACTCTTTGATCAAATTATGTTATTAAATTTACTTTTGTTTGTTTTCTTCTCTTCTAAATTGTTTTAGGTTGAGACTGGCTTAACTTGGTCCTTGGAATTTTAAGTAAATTTTGAGTTGTTGATCTCAGTGTTCTTCCCGTTTGATGCTCAATTAACAAATCTGATAAATAAGATGGTGCAAGGCCATGCAGAGATTTATATACTAATAAAAATAACTTAAAATCAATCCTGTACTGTACAGGAAGCCAATTTAGGGAGACCAGGGACGGAGTGATGTGTTCCCGTTTTTTAATATTCATTAATAATCTTGCAGCAGCATTTTGAACCTTCTGCAGCCATAGGATAGAGGCTTGACTAATTCCTTTGTATAACGAATTACAGTAATCCAGTCTTGATGATATGAGAGCATGAATTGCAATTTCGAGACTCTTAAATGTCAGACAAGATTTCATCTTGGCCAGATTTCTCAGATGAAAAAAACTTGACTTTACAACATGATTTATCTGTGTGTTCAACTTCAGAGAGCTATCAATAAAAACACCCAAGTTTTTAACACATTCTTTATCGTTCATTGACAGTGGGCCAAAATTTCACTCTGCTGCGCCCTTAGCTCCTCTGGGGCCGAACACTACAACCTCTGTCTTGTTTTCGTTAAGATATAAGAAATTAGAAGCCAGCCATGCTTTAATATCAGAGAGGCAGGACATTAAAGGTTCTAGACCATTTCCATTAGTTAACGGTAGATATATTTGTAAGTCATCCGCATAGCAGTGAAATGCTATATTGTGTTTTCTAAAAATATCCCCCAATGGGAGCATGTAAAGTGAAAAAAGCGTGGGGACCAGGATGGAGCCTTGAGGCACACCACATATAAGTGATGTCGCTCTCGATGTATATGATCCAAATCGTACTGCCATGCTTCTATCAGTCAAGTATGATTTAAACCAATTTAGGGCCTTATCCTGAAACCCTACGTACTCTTCTAGCCGTGAAAGCAGCACCGTATGATCTATTGTATCGAAGGCTGCAGTTAGGTCTAATAAAACTAACACTGCTGAATCACCAGCATCCACAGTCACCAATAAATCATTAAAAACTTAAAAAAAAAAAAAAAAGGGCTGTCTCCGTGGAATGATACTTTCTGAAGCCGGACTGGTAAAGTTCACCAATCTTATTCTGATCTAAAAAAAACATGTAGCTGACTAAACACCACTTTTCCTAAATTTTTTGACAGAAAAGATAGATTAGAAAATGGTCTAAAATTTGTCAAGTCAGTTGGGTCTAAGTTGGGTTTTTTTAGTACAGGTTGCACAAAGGCCTGTTTCAGCATGCTGGGAAAAACCCCTGTATCTAAGCTTTTATTTACAATCTGAAGAATACTAGGTCCAATAGCCTCAAAGTTTTCTTTCAAAAACCATGGAGGAACCATATCAACAACTGACCCAGTAGGTTTCAACCCACTTACAATTTACCGTAACTGCTGAAATGTAATAAGTTCAAATTGATTTAAAAACAGCGGTCTGTGTGACAGAGCCTAAAAAGTCACAACTCATTTGCGGAATTGTCCTTCTAAGATTCTCAATCTTTGTTTTAAATGAATTAAGAAAATTCTTGCATATTGTTGAATGCACACCTTCAGATTGTACAGTGTACAGCTTGTATAACAGTGTAAATTTGCTGTCCCCTCAAAATAACTCAACACACAGCCATTAATGTCTAAACCGCTGGCCACAAAAGTGAGTACACCCCTAAGTGAAAATGTCCAAATTGGGCCCAAAGTGTCAATATTTTGTGTGGCCACCATTATTTTCCAGCACTGCCTTAACCCTCTTGGGCATGGAGTTCACCAGAGCTTCACAGGTTGCCACTGGAGTCCTCTTCCACTCCTCCATGACGACATCACGGAGCTGGTGGATGTTAGAGACCTTGCACTCCTCCACCTTCCATTTGAGGATGCCCCACAGATGCTCAATAAGGTTTAGGTCTGGAGACATGCTTGGCCAGTCCATCACCTTTACCCTCAGCTTCTTTAGCAAGGCAGTGGTCGTCTTGGAGGTGTGTTTGGGGTCGTTATCATGTTGGAATACTGCCCTGCGGCCCAGTCTCCGAAGGGAGGGGATCATGCTCTGCTCATTCATGGTTTCCTCAATGAACTGTAGCTCCCCAGTGCCGGCAGCACTCATGCAGCCCCAGACCATGACACTCCCACCACCATGCTTGACTGTAGGCAAGACACACTTGTCTTTGTAGTCCTCACCTGGTTGCCGCCCCACACACGCTTGACACCATCTGAACCAAATAAGTTTATCTTGGTCTCATCAGACCATAGGACATGGTTCCAGTAATCCATGTCCTTAGTCTGCTTGTCTTCAGCAAACTGTTTGTGGGCTTTCTTGTGCATCATCTCTGGATATGATGCTGAGCACGTGCACTCAACTTCTTTGGTCGACCATGGCGAGGCCTGTTCTGAGTGGAACCTGTCCTGTTAAACCGCTGTATGGTCTTGGCCACCGTGCTGCAGCTCAGTTTCAGGGTCTTGGCAATCTTCTTATAGCCTATGCCATGTTTATGTAGAGTCAAGTCAAGTCAAGTCACCTTTATTTATATAGCGCTTTTTACAATGTAGATTGTGTCAAAGCAGCTTTACATTGATAACTGGTACATTATTTGGCTGCACAGCAGCTCTTAAAGAATAGTGTCAATGCAGGCACTGTTGAATATCAAATGTCAAGTCAAATGTCAAGTGTCCCCAACTAAGCAAGCCAAAGGCAACAGCGGCAAGGAACCCAAACTCCATCAGGTGACATCAGGTGGCAGACAAGTGGCAAATAGGTGTTTAAATGGAGAAAAAAACCTTGAGAGAAACCAGGCTTAGTCGGGGGGCCAGTTCTCCTCTGGCCAACAGTGCTTTGTTACGATTCAGGTTGCTATCGTAAGTCCAATAGGATCGCAACATTCAAAGTATTTATTCCAGTTCCATCCAATTAAGGATCGTATTCATCACGCCGGTATGGACGGTTGTTGAGGAACTGTGTCGTGGCTGTCGTGTCGATGAGGCCCTCACAGTGGATGATCTAGTTGACTCAATCTCTGCTGATACTTCAGGGCTGCGTTGTGGTCGTGTCAAGGCGCAGGTCCTTGGTCTCACCTGGATACGGCCCGGATCCGGTTGAGTACGGTGAACCTCGGGATAACCAGAAAGACTAATATTAGCGTAGATGCCATTCTTCTTCTGATGTAACGAGTACATCAGATGTTATAGGAAGTGTTCCCGGTTTCGGCTGACCTAATTTATGCAGCCTAATAATCCTTTAACGGATTTGAAAATATAAATTGGTAATGTGTTATGTGTATGCCAGGTTAAAGAAATGCGTTTTTAGTCTAGATTTAAACTGACAGAGTGTGTCTGCTTCCCGAACAATGCTAGGAAGATTATTTAGGTGCCAAATAGGAGAAGGATCTACCGCCTGCGGTTGATTTTGATATTCTAGGTATTATCAGCTGGCCTGAATTCTGAGATCGCAATAGACATGAAGGACTATAATGAATTAGGAGCTCGCTCAGGTACTGGGGAGCTAAACCATTTAGTGCTTTGTAAGCAATTAGCAAGATTTTAAAATCTATACGATGTTTAACAGGAAGCCAATGCAGTGTTGACAGAACTGGGCTAATATGGTCATACTTCCTAGTTCTAGTAAGAACTCTAGCTGCTGCATTTTGTACGAGCTGTAGTTTATTTATCAGGCGAGCAGAACAACCACCCAGTAAAGCGTTACAGTAATCTAGCCTTGAGGTCATGAACGCATGAACTAACTGTTCTGCATTTTTCATTGAGAGCATATGTCGTAGTTTAGATATATTTTTAAGATGGAAGAATGCGGTTTTACAGATGCTAGTAACATGGCCTTCAAATGAAAGATTGGTATCAAAGAGCACACCCAGGTTCCTAACTGACGACGAAGACTTAACAGAGCAGCCATCAAGTGTTAGACAGTATTCTAGGTTATTACGTGAAGTTTTTGGTCCAAAAATTAGAATCTCTGTTTTTTCGGAATTTAGTAGTAGAAAATTACTGGTCATCCAATTTTTTATATCAGCTATGCATTCTGTTAATTTTGTGAATTGGTAAGTTTCGTCAGGGCGCGAAGAAATATAGAGCTGAGTATCATCAGCATAACAGTGAAAACTAACGCCATGCTTCCTAATGATATCTCCCAAGGGTAGCATGTACAGAGTGAACAGCAACGGTCCTAGTACTGAGCCTTGCGGTACTCCATATTGAACTTGTGATCGATATGACATCTCTTCGTTTACTACTACAAACTGATAACGGTCAGATAAGTATGATTTGAACCATGACAATGCAATTCCACTAATGCCAACATAATTTTCGAGTCTATTTAAAAGAATATTGTGATCAATAGTGTCAAATGCAGCACTAAGATCCAGTAACACTAATAGAGAGATACAACCACGATCTGATGATAAGAGCAAATCATTAGTAACTGTAATGAGAGCAGTCTCAATACTATGGTACGGTCTAAATCCTGACTGGAAATCCTCACAGATACTATTTCTTTCTAAAAAGGAACATAGTTGTGATGATACTACCTTTTGTAGTATTTTTGACAGAAAAGTGAGATTTGAGATCGGCCTGTAATTGACTAATTGTCACGGTTCATGGATTCATTTACTCGCCCTCGTGTGTTTGTTGTGTGTGTATGGGTGTGAGTGAATGATTGTGTGGGCGTCACCCATTATGGTCTGATTGCTATCCGTTGCCAGCCGTGTCTTGTTAGTGATTGTTATATATTGTGCGCGTCTTTATGTGGTCTTTGTCAGTTCGTTGCAGGCTGTCCCGGTGTCGTGTTCTCTGTTTGTCTCTCCCTGGTTCTCGGATTCTGGACTTTCGTCATGTGCCCTGCTTTCTGGGTTGGATTATCCCTGGTGTCTGATACCCGCTGTAGCCCTGCGCCACCCGGTTCACCGCCACTCTGCACGCCACCGTTTCTGCACGTCACAGCCTCTGCCGCGACTGTCATTTTGGAGTGAAGTTATTGTACAGCGTATTCTGTCAATAAATATTGTTTTACTTGCATTTGGATCCCCTGACAGAACGAACTGACCATCATGGATCCAGCAAGGTCGTCGGATCTTCATGAGTTTTTGAGCAGGAGTGCTCAACGGATGGATCATCAGGACGAGCAAGTGGTGGCTACTGCTCGTGCCGTTCAGGCGTTGGTGGCGCAGGTGGCTGAGTTATCTACCCAGGTTCAACATCTCACATTTCCCACTGAGCCAGCTCCACCGTCTGTTCCCCACCCTTCCGTCAACATCAGCAGCCAACTAGAGCCACGTATTCCTGCACCAGAGAGGTATGCTGGAGAACCAGATGTGTGTAGAGCTTTTTTAACGAAGTGCTCTATTTATTTCTCTTTGCAACCCAATACATTTTCTTCTGAGGAATCTAAAGTCGCGTTGGTCATGACGCTACTGACGGGACGCGCGGCTTTGTGGGGAACAGCGGTGTGGGAGAACAAACATCAGTGCTGCTCCTCGTTCCACACCCTGTCACAGGAGATGAGACGGGTCTTCGACCGTTCGGTGGCGGGACGGGAGGCCGCTCGCAAACTCGCGGACCTGCGGCAGGGAATCCAACCAGTGTCCGATTACGTCATCAAATTCCGCACCCTGGCAGCGGAATGCAAGTGGAACGAGGAGGCACAGTGGGATATGTTCCTGCATGGGTTGGCCGACCGTGTTCAGCAGGAGATTTACCAGCTGGATCTACCCACCAGTCTCGACGGTCTCATTGAGCTCGCGCTGCGGGTGGATGCCCGCTTGCAGGAACGCGCGGCGCGTAAGAGGCCCGTAGCGCGCTTCGAAGAACTGGAGGAGGGCGGAGCCAGCGGAGGTAACACGGTCGGTCCCCCGTTCGATCCTGAACCCATGCAGGTGGGTAGAGCTCGGCTCTCCCGGGAGGAGAGATTACATCGGAGAGAGATGGGACTGTGCTTGTACTGTGGAGGGGCGGGACATTTTCTAAGGGAATGCCCCGTAAAAGGCAGAGCCCGACAGTAAAACCGAGGTTACTGTCGGGTGGTCTTTCCTTGGAGAAATCCTCGTCTGCGACACTCCTCCCGGTGAGACTACAGTGGGTATCGGGGCATCACACCTGCCAGGCTCTGGTCGACTCGGGGGCGGAGGGCAGCATCATGGACTACGATCTGGCCACGCGGCTGCACATACCCATCCACCCCCTGGAACAGGCCATAACTGTCATCGCCCTTAACGGACAGAAGCTACCCACCATCACACACGCCACGGAGCCCTTAACCGTCATCACTTCCGGTAATCATACTGAACAGTTGCCATTTTTCATTTCCAGATCTGCAATTCATCCGGTCGTCTTGGGTCATCCGTGGCTTCTTAAACACAAGCCCAGGATCGAGTGGGGCCAGGGGTCTGTGGCAGAATGGAGTAACCAGTGTCATGCGTCTTGTTTGTTGTCTGCCTGTTCTTCTGTGTCTCCTTCTGTGTTACAGGAGTCGTCGGTGAATCTGTCAAACGTGCCTGAGGAGTACCTTGACCTGAAGGAAGTGTTCAGTAAGTCCCGGGCTGCTTCTCTCCCTCCGCATCGTCCCTACGACTGTGCCATAGACTTAGTGCCAGGGTCTTCTCCGCCTAAAGGCAAGTTATATTCACTTTCTAATCCAGAAAGGGAGGTCATGGAGAAATACATTTCTGATTCTCTGGCAGCTGGGATCATCCGCCCTTCCTCGTCTCCCGCGGGGGCAGGTTTTTTTTCGTGGGTAAGAAGGACGGGTCGCTGCGGCCGTGCATTGATTACAGAGGACTGAACAACATCACGGTAAAGAATACTTATCCCTTGCCGTTGATGTCTTCTGCCTTTGAACGGCTGCAGGGCGCGTCTCTCTTCACGAAATTGGACCTGCGCAACGCTTATCATTTGGTTCGCATTAGGGAGGGGGATGAGTGGAAGACGGCATTTAACACCCCTAGAGGGCACTTTGAATACTTGGTTATGCCTTTCGGCCTTTCCAACTCGCCCGCCGTGTTCCAAGCACTCGTTAATGACGTGTTGAGAGACATGGTCGATCAGTTCATTTATGTCTACCTGGACGACATATTGATATTTTCTTCTTCTCTCCAGGAACATGTGCAACATGTCAGACGAGTGCTCCAGCGGCTGCTAGAGAATGGGCTTTTTGTCAAGTCGGAGAAGTGCGTTTTTCATGCACAGTCAGTCCCATTTTTAGGGTATATCGTGTCGTCTGAGGGGGTGCGCATGGATCCTGACAAGGTTAAGGCTGTGGTGGATTGGCCAATCCCAGATTCCCGTAAGGCCCTGCAGAGGTTTTTGGGATTCGCCAATTTTTACCGGCGTTTTATTCGCAATTTCAGCCAACTAGCCGCTCCTCTGACCGCCTTAACCTCCACCGCAACGGCGTTCAGGTGGTCTAATGCATCTGAGGCTGCATTTTCCAATCTGAAAAGCCGCTTTGTTTCGGCTCCCATTCTTGTCGCCCCTGATCCATCACGTCAGTTTGTGGTGGAGGTTGATGCCTCAGAGGTGGGGGTAGGTGCAGTTCTATCCCAGCGCGCCGCCACGGACGATAAGATGCACCCTTGCGCGTTTTTTTCTCATCGCTTATCCGCCGCCGAACGGAATTACGACATTGGTAACAGGGAGCTGCTGGCGGTCAAATTAGCTTTGGAAGAATGGCGTCACTGGTTGGAGGGTTCGGGGATACCTTTCATTGTCTGGACCGATCATAAGAATTTAGAATACATCAGATCCGCTAAACGACTAAACTCTAGGCAGGCTCGGTGGGCTCTGTTTTTCGGTCGTTTCGATTTTTCTCTATCATATCGTCCCGGGTCTAAAAACATCAAGCCCGATGCTTTGTCTCGTGTTTTTGATCGTTCCGAGCGCCCGTCCACTCCCGAGTGTATTTTACCTGAGAGACTCATTGTCTCTTCACTCACATGGGAGGTCGAGTCGAAGGTCCACACGGCCTTAGAAGGGGTAACGCCTCCGCCCGGGTGCCCGCCGAGTCGATTATTAGTGCCAGAGAGGTTACGTTCAGACGTTATCCGATGGGGCCATGATTCCAATCTGGCTTGTCATCCAGGGGTTAGTCGTACCAATTTTTTGGTTAAGCAACGATTCTGGTGGCCCTGCATGGCTCGCGACGTTCGCAATTTTGTTGTGGCTTGCTCTGTCTGCGCTCGTGGTAAGACTTCTAATCGTTCCCCAGATGGGCTTCTTCAACCGCTGTCTGTCCCTTCGAGACCCTGGTCCCACATAGCGCTAGATTTCGTAACAGGCCTCCCTCCTTCACAGGGCAATACGGTGATTTTGACCGTAGTGGACCGGTTCTCGAAGGCGGCACATTTCATCCCCTTGCCCAAATTACCCTCTGCCAGGGAGACAGCGGTTACTGTCATTAATCACGTCTTCCGCATTCATGGCCTCCCGGTAGACGTGGTTTCTGACAGGGGATCCCAATTTACCTCCAGATTCTGGAAGGAGTTTTGCAGATTACTGGGAGCGACCGTTAGTTTGTCGTCTGGGTTCCATCCCCAGAGTAACGGGCAAGCTGAGAGAGCCAACCAGGATTTGGGGAGAACGTTGCGATGTCGGGTAGCTCAGAATCCTTCCTCCTGGAGTCAGCAGCTTCCTTGGGTGGAGTACGCGCACAACTCGTTACCAGTGTCGGCTACGGGCCTGTCGCCTTTCCAGTGTAGTCTAGGTTACCAGCCACCTATCTTTCCTAGTCTGGAATCCGAAGTCGCGGTCCCCTCCGCTCACGCCTTCGTCCAGAGGTGTCGTCACACGTGGAGAAGAGCCCGAGAGACTCTTCTGCAGGTGGGAGCGCGCACCAAGGCCCAGGCCGATCGCCACCGGCTGAAGCCTCCCGTATACGTCGTCGGTCAAAGAGTGTGGCTTTCTTCCAAGAACATTCCGCTCCGCTCCGTATGTAATAAGTTGGCACCCAAATTCATTGGCCCGTTTACTGTCACCAAAATTCTTAGTCCGGTGACAGTCCGCCTCAAATTCCCCCCAGCGTACCGTAGAATTCATCCCGTGTTCCACGTATCTAAAATCAAACCTGTTTTTCATGCTAACATTAATCCGCCGGTCCCGGTTCCCCCCCCGCCGCGTCTCGTAGATGGGGAACCCGCTTATTCGGTTCGTCGTATTTTGGACGCTAGGCGAAGGGGACGCGGATTCCAGTACTTGGTGGACTGGGAAGGTTACGGTCCGGAGGAGAGGAGTTGGGTTCCTGCCAGGGACATCCTGGATCACTCTCTTATTGATGATTACTATCAACAGGTAGGCTCTCCTGGGAGCGCCAGGAGGCGCTCGTAGGAGAGGGGGTACTGTCACGGTTCATGGATTCATTTACTCGCCCTCGTGTGTTTGTTGTGTGTGTATGGGTGTGAGTGAATGATTGTGTGGGCGTCACCCATTATGGTCTGATTGCTATCCGTTGCCAGCCGTGTCTTGTTAGTGATTGTTATATATTGTGCGCGTCTTTATGTGGTCTTTGTCAGTTCGTTGCAGGCTGTCCCGGTGTCGTGTTCTCTGTTTGTCTCTCCCTGGTTCTCGGATTCTGGACTTTCGTCATGTGCCCTGCTTTCTGGGTTGGATTATCCCTGGTGTCTGATACCCGCTGTAGCCCTGCGCCACCCGGTTCACCGCCACTCTGCACGCCACCGTTTCTGCACGTCACAGCCTCTGCCGCGACTGTCATTTTGGAGTGAAGTTATTGTACAGCGTATTCTGTCAATAAATATTGTTTTACTTGCATTTGGATCCCCTGTCTGTGTTCATTCCCTGACACTAATTCTCTAGGATCAAGTTGTGGTTTTTTAATAAGAGGTTTAATAATAGCCAGCTTAAAAGTTTTTGGTACGTGTCCTAGTGATAAAGATGAATTGACGATATTAAGAAGAGGATCTATAACCTCTGGAAGCATTTCTTTCAATAGCTTAGTCGGTATAGGGTCTAACACACAGGTGCTGGTCATATAATTCGAATATCATCAAAAAGTTGATTTATTTCACTAATTCCATTCAAAAAGTGAAACTTGTATATTATATTCATTCATTACACACAGACTGATATATTTCAAACGTTTATTTCTTTTAATTTTGATGATTATAACTGACAACTAAGGAAAATCCCAAATTCAGTATCTCAGAAAATTAGAATATTACTTAAGACCAATACAAAGAAAGGATTTTTAGAAATCTTGGCCAACTGAAAAGTATGAACATGAAAAGTATGAGCATGTACAGCACTCAATACTTAGTTGGGGCTCCTTTTGCCTGAATTACTGCAGCAATGCGGCGTGGCATGGAGTCGATCAGTCTGTGGCACTGCTCAGGTGTTATAAGAGCCCAGGTTGCTCTGATAGTGGCCTTCAGCTCTTCTGCATTGTTGGGTCTGGCATATCGCATCTTCCTCTTCACAATACCCCATAGATTTTCTATGGGGTTAAGGTCAGGCGAGTTTGCTGGCCAATTAAGAACAGGGATACCATGGTCCTTAAACCAGGTACTGGTAGCTTTGGCACTGTGTGCAGGTGCCAAGTCCTGTTGGAAAATGAAATCTGCATCTCCATAAAGTTGGTCAGCAGCAGGAAGCATGAAGTGCTCTAAAACTTCCTGGTATATGGCTGCGTTGACCTTGGACCTCAGAAAACACAGTGGACCAACACCAGCAGATGACATGGCACCCCAAACCATCACTGACTGTGGAAACTTTACACTGGACCTCAAGCAACGTGGATTGTGTGCCTGTCCTCTCTTCCTCCAGACTCTGGGACCCTGATTTCCAAAGGAAATGCAAAATTTACTTTCATCAGAGAACATAACTTTGGACCACTCAGCAGCAGTCCAGTCCTTTTTTTCTTTAGCCCAGGCGAGACGCTTCTGACGCTGTCTGTTGTTCAAGAGTGGCTTGACACAAGGAATGCGACAGCTGAAACCCATGTCTTGCATACGTCTGTGCGTAGTGGTTCTTGAAGCACTGACTCCAGCTGCAGTCCACTCTTTGTGAATCTCCCCCACAATTTTGAATGGGTTTTGTTTCACAATCCTCTCCAGGGTGCGGTTATCCCTATTGCTTGTACAATTTTTTCTACCACATCTTTTCTTTCCCTTCGCCTCTCTATTAATGTGCTTGGACACAGAGCTCTGTGAACAGCCAGCCTCTTTTGCAATGACCTTTTGTGTCTTGCCCTCCTTGTGCAAGGTGTCAATGGTCGTCTTTTGGACAACTGTCAAGTCAGCAGTCTTCCCCATGATTGTGTTGCCTACAGAACTAGACTGAGAGACCATTTAAAGGCCTTTGCAGGTGTTTTGAGTTAATTAGCTGATTAGAGTGTGGCACCAGGTGTCTTCAATATTGAACCTTTTCACAATATTCTAATTTTCTGAGATACTGAATTTGGGATTTTCCTTAGTTGTCAGTTATAATCATCAAAATTAAAAGAAATAAACATTTGAAATATATCAGTCTGTGTGTAATGAATGAATATAATATACAAGTTTCACTTTTTGAATGGAATTAGTGAAATAAATCAACTTTTTGATGATATTCTAATTATATGACCAGCACCTGTACATGTTGTTGATTTTGATGATTTAACAAGTTTAGACAATTCTTCCTCTCCTAAAGCAGTAAATGAATTGAATTTTTCCTCAGGGACACTACAATGCACTATCTGACGCGATACTGTAGTAGACGGTTGCATGGTTATAATTTTTTCTCTAATATTATCAATCTTGCAAGTAAAGAAGTTCATAAAGTCATTACTGCTGTGCTCTTTGGAAACATCAGAAGTTGAAGCTTTATTTCTTGTTAATTTAGCCACTGTATCAAATAAATACCTAGGGTTGTGTTTATTTTCTTCTAAAAGTTTTGAAAAATAGGCAGATCTAGCAGATTTTAAGGCCTTTCCGTACTCAATCATTCTCTCTCTCCACAAAATGCGAAATACTTCTAGTTTTGTTTTCTTCCAGCTGCGCTCCATTTTTCTGGCTGCTAACTTTAGGGCCCGAGTGTGCTCATTGTACCATGGCATTGGATTAATTTCCTTAATCTTTTTTAAGCGCAAAGGAGCAACTGAGTCTAATGTGCTGGAAAAGACAGAGGCAATAGTTTCTGTTGCAACATCGAGGTCTTCTAAGCTTTCTGGTATGCTAAGGCGATGAAACTGATCAGGAAGATTATTTATAAAGCGATCTTTAGTGGTAGAACTGATGGTTCTACCATATTTATGGCATGGAGGCAGTTTAGCCGCCTTGACTAAATGTAGTATACACGAGACTAGATAATGATCTGAGATGTCGTCACTCTGCTGCAGAATTTCAACAGCATCAATATCGATTCCATGTGACAATATTAGATCTAAAGTATGATTACGACAATGACTGGGTCCTGACCCGTGTTGTCTAACACCAATAGAGTTTAGAATATCTGCAAATGCCAATCCTAATGCGTCTTTTTTATTATCTACATGGATATTAAAATCACCAACAACAAGGACTTTATCTGCGGCTAGTACTAACTCCGATAGAAAGTCAGCAAATTCTTTGATAAAGTCTGTATGGTGTCCTGGTGGCCTGTATACAGTAGCCAGCACAAATGTCAACTTACATAATGTTACGTAAAGTACCATCACTTCGAAGGAATTATATTTGAAAGACTTTTGACTAATACTGTAAGTATTACTATAGATTACAGCAACACCTCCCCCTTTGCCTTTCTGACGGGCATTGTGTCGATAATCATAACCTTGAGGACAAGACTCATTTAAAGTAATGTAATCGTCCGGTTTTAGCCAAGTTTCTGTCAAACACAGCACATCTAGATTATTATCTTTGATAATATCATTAACAATAAGTGATTTTGAAGAAAGGGATCTAATATTTAACAACCCGAGTTTTATCATTTGTTTAGCATTATTATCTCTATTTTTTATTTGTTGAACATCAATTCAATTTTTACCATTAAATGGGTTTGGAAGTTTTTTGTTTTTACTAATTCGGGGTACAGACACAGTCTCTATTTGAAAATATCTAGGTGTAAGAGTTTCTATGTGTTGGGAGTTATCTGAATTATCTGACTTCTGTAACGTGAGGCAGCTAGCAGACGGTCGGTTTAGCCAGTCTGTCTGCTTCCTGACTTGGGCCCCAGTTTGTCATGTTTCAGTTATAAGACTATGTGCCATATTACTAGAGAGAAGAGCAGCACCATCCCGGGAGGGATGAATACCATCTCTTTTCAACAGGTCAGGTCTGCTCCAAAAACTTTTCCAATTGTCTATGAAACCTATATTATTTTGCGGACACCACTTAGACAGCCAGCCATTGAGTGATGATAATCTGCTAACTATCTCATCACTCCGACGAACAGGAAGGCGGCCAGAGCAAATTACTTCTCCTGACATTGTACTTGCGAGTTCACACACCTCTTTAATGTTAATTTTAGTGATCTCCGACTGGCGAAGTCGAACATCATTAGTGCCGACGTGAATAATAATCTTAGAGTATTTACGATTAGCATTAGCCAGCACTTTTAAATTTGCTTTGATGTCAGGTGCTCTGGCTCCCGGCAAACATGTGACTATGGTGGCTGGTGTCTCTATTTTCACGTTCTGTGTAATAGAATCGCCACTAACTAGGGCACTTTCAACAGGATTCTCAGTGGGTGTATCACTGAGTGGGGAGAACCTGTTTGATGTTCTTATTGGAACGGAAGAGTGGTGTTTTCCACGGCTAGGCCGCCTCATCGTTACCCAAGTGCCCTGCTGCGCGGGCTCTACAGCCGGAACCGAACAATGTACAGAGTTCACTAAGCTAGTCGCATCCAAAACAGTATCTGAAGCCCTTGCATTCTTACTATCCTCGATTAAAGTTTGGATGCGTGTCTCTAATTCTGAGATTCTCTCTGTCAGCCTGACTATTTCCCTACATTTATGACATGTAAATCCCTCGTCGCTGACAGAGAGAGCTATGGTGAACATGTGGCAAATGGAACAGGTAGCAATGCTGGGAGAGGATGACATGACTCACCGTGTTTGTAGACTGATCCGACTTACCACAGCTGTGAAGAACGCGTTGAAAAAGGAGCGCACGAGAGACTGTTAACAAGTTAACAAGCTAGCGCTGCAAATGCAAACACGTTGTAACAGCGATTTAGATTCAAAGATTACAAGCTAGCGACGTCAGATTAGTGTGGTAGGCAATATTACATATAAGGTAATAAAAAAAAATAAAAAAATAAGCAACAATGAATAAAAGTAAGAGATTCAAAACAAAGCTATACGGAGTTACAGATGCAAACCAATCTGAGCAGAGCAGAGCAACAATTCTTTTCTTCAGATCCTCAGAGAGTTCTTTGCCATGAGGTGCAATGTTGAACATCCAGTGACCGGTATGAGAGAGTGAGAGCGATAACACGAAATTTAACATACCTGCTCCCCATTCACACCTGAGACCTTGTAACACTAACGAGTCACATGACACTGGGGAGAAAAAATGGCTAATTGGGCCCAATTTGGACATTTTTACTTAGGGGTGTACTCACTTTTGTGGCCAGCAGTTTAGACATTAATGGCTGTGTGTTGAGTTATTTTGAGGGGACAGCAAATTTACACTGTTATACAAGCTGTACACTCACTACTTTACATTGTAGCAAAGTGTCATTTCTTCAATGTTGTCACATGAAAAGATATAATAAAATATTTACAAAAATGTGAGGGGTGTACTCACTTCTGTGAGATACTGTATGTGAACAATATATGTCTAAATTATACACCGCGTTCCAAATTATTATGCAAGTGACATATTAGTAAGATTTCAGTAGAATAAACATTCAGATTTTAGTTTTTCTAAGAAAATGTTTGTTTGTTTGTTTGTTTATCCATGTCTTTTTAGATAACTGGTATCAATCTCAGACAAAATAATCTGCCAGGTCTATGGAAACCCTGCTTAGAGGTTGTTCCACATTATTAAGCAAGTCACAGTTCTCATGCAATATGGGGAGGAAGAAAGATCTTTCTGAAGATGAAAAGCATGAAATGGTCCAATGTTGTGCAAAAGGCATGAAAACAATTAATATTGTGTGAAAACTGAATGGAGATTATCAAATTATCATAAGATTTGTGAGTGATTTAGAGCACAGCAGAACTTGGTCAGATAAAGGCTTATTAATGAAGCTGCTGGTGTCTCTGGAATCTCAAGAAGCTCTCAATGCAGGCTGGCAGTTATGCGTAAAGATGCATTTTAGCCACCACTAACCAAACCTCACAAAGAGAAACATTTACAGTGGGTGTAGAAATACATTTTCATTTACGGTTTTATTGCTGTGGTGTTTTTTTGCAGCATGGGATAGTGCATAGTGCATTGTATTTCAGAAGGCACTATCCTCCTTTTTATACCATAGCTGAAAATGGCCAGTTATGAACTCCATATATCTTGCAAAAGTCATTTTAATCCCCCCAGAGACCCTAAAGGGACCTTCCATCTCACTTCCCAATATTCCAGCCCAAATCATCACCCGCTAGCTCCTTGCTGACGTCGCTGTCTTGTTGGAATGTGGTGGCCATTCACCAACCATCCAGAAATCCATCCATTTAGACCATCCATTGTAGTATGGCATTAGTCAGTGAATAAAACTATTTAAAAATGAGTCTTTATGTATTTCTAAACCCACTGTAAATGTTTCTCTTTGTGAGCTTTGGTTTGGAGTGGCTGAAATGCATCTTTACGCACAACTGCCAGCCTGCATGGAGAGCTTCTTGAGACTCCAGAGACACCAGAAGTTTCAAATACCTGTTTGCTGCTCAACACTGGCTTTTTTTTATAGCTGCCCTTTTAATACAATTAATTTTTTTGACAGGAACTTTCATTAATAAGCCTTTATCTGACCGAGTTCTGCTGTGCTCTAAATCACTCACAAATCTTATGATAATTCGATAATCTCCATTCAGTTTTCACACTGTTTCACAATATTAGTTGTTTTCATGCCTTTTGCACAACATTGCACCATTTCATGCTTTTCATCTTCAGAAAGATCTTTCTTCCTCCCCATATTGTACGAGAACTGTGACTTGCTTAATAATGTGGAACAACCTCTAAGTAGGGTTTTCATAGACCTGGCAAATTATTTTGTCTGAGATTGATACCAGTTATCTAAAAAGACATGGATAAATAAACAAACAAACTTTTTCTTAGAAAAACTAAAATCTGAATGTTTATTCTACTGAAATCTTACTGATATGTCACTTGCATAATAATTTGGAACGCGGTGTATATGCAAGAATATTTATACAACATGTATGCAAATATTCGGTATGCTTATATAGGATTTATATAAGTTTATACCATGTATGAAATACCCATATTAGAATTATTATATATACATATATTCAAATTATTTATATGATGGCTTTTTATATGGTACTGTTATGTTAAGACCATATATGTGAACAATATGTATAAATTATATATGTAAGTATATTTATACAACATGTATGCAAATATTCGGTATGCTTATATAGGATTTTATATATGTTTATACCATGTATGAAATGCCCATATTGTCAAGTCCCTGGGCTGATCTGTCCGTTTTTCCCCTCTGTCGTGTGGTTGTTGTTGTTATGGTTTGGAGCACATGTGTTCGATGTCATTGTGGCGTCTTACCCCGCCCCCTTGTTATTCCATTCATTACCTCGTTATTGTTTCACTCTTTCCACCTGTTCGGCATCAATTAAGTCTTTTAGTCTCCTATTTAATCCCCTCTCGTGTGCTGTCTTGTGCCAGATCATTGTTTGTGCGTTGTGCAAGCAAGTGTTCCAGCCTCTTATGTTCTGCCGTGTCGTGTGGATTCCTGCCTCATTGTTTTGTGTTCTGCCGTGTCAAGTTGGAGTTTTTTCCAGTTTTGTTTCCATCTGCTAGTTGCTGTTTGTTTTTTACCTCTCCTCCTGAATTCCCAGGCTGATCTCCCCCGCGTTTAGCCCCGACAAAACGTTGCAAAAACGTTTTTTAAACGGAAGCGGTGGTGCGTTGAACACCCTGTTCTGATGACGCATGAGTTTCAACTATGGGAGCTGAGAAGGCCATTATTTGTGTTCTTTTTGAAGAATTTTCGGAGCCTGATGAAATCGGTATAAATACGTGTTTAATACTGCAAAATACGCTCGATGTTGCAGTCACTGCCCTTGCCGTCCAGAATAAAAGAGAACACCCCAATCAAGTGAAGGGATTTGTGGAAACTTCTAATTATTGTGATCCAACATTTGCCTCGCATTTCAGGATGAAAAGACAAACATTTCAGGTGAAGGATAATCCACTTCTTACCTCCGAGACTGTGTTATTATCTATATGACCTTATTATTTTTATTGTATTAGGCTTATCATTATTGCTGATCACTGTTGTTGTGCTATGATATTGTAATATTTACCATTATATAATCAGAGGAGTATAGAAAAGTTTATGAAAGTGTCACTTCTGTTACAAACAGAAGGGGACGGAGACACTGATGGAATATAAACAGAGTTTATTGAACAACCAGAAAGCGTGAGCAGAGTGCAGGTG
This sequence comes from Mylopharyngodon piceus, assembly GCA_039654765.1. Classification (NCBI taxonomy): domain Eukaryota; kingdom Metazoa; phylum Chordata; class Actinopteri; order Cypriniformes; family Xenocyprididae; genus Mylopharyngodon; species Mylopharyngodon piceus. The sequence continues at coordinate 283,597 of JBCHWC010000114.1, forward strand.
AGTAATGACTGATGCAGTTCGTGGCAGATGTGATCGTCGAGCTGATACTTGTCTTGTGATTTCCATGGATCGTGGATGACAGGCAGATGAGGAGCAGACCAGACACAGAGACACTCACGGGAGACGAGGAGAACACTGGGAGACGAGGAGAACGCTGGAGACAGATGAGTATTCTTCAGAGTCCTTGAGGTAAGCATAACAGGTGAGTATGCATTAACGAGACCGGACAGTGACTGTGAGTGCTGCTGTGTCTTTTGTAGTGCTGCTGGTGATGGTGCTGATGAATGACAGGTGTGGATGATTAGTATTCTGGTGAGGGAGTGCGCTGTGATTGGGTGGCTGTGGAACCTGGCGTGTCTGTGACAACTTCACAATACAATAGCAAAATGTATAGTATTTTTGTTACATTAATACCCATTGTGCGAGATGTCTCTTTAAAACCGCGTGGTTTATATACATTTTGCCGCTGATTGGGCTGACATTTCTGACACACCCACTAAACAAGAGAAAACGTATCTCAAACCCGTTGCACACCGTTTCCAGGAAACATGTTGTTCAACCCGGAAACTAAAACGTTGCGCACCGGTTTGAGCTTGAACGTGTCCCTGGTCTCGATCTCCTTGGCTGTGTCCGAAATCGCCCCCTATACCCTTAAATAGGGCACTATTTGAGGGGTCAGCCATTTGTAGTGGTGTCCGAAACCATAGTGGACGATGTTGAGTGCTCTCATTCTATCCCACAATGCACCGCAATAACGAGTGTACAACCGATGCACGCTCAACGGCTAGAGAATACCCATAATGCACTGTGAGAGTCGCGCGCTGAATGAATTCCCGCGTCTCGCCAGGAGATGGCGCCCACAGCTGAATCAATCATCCATTCATTTTCCAAACCGCGCTGGTCCAGCATTATCATACAGGTATAAATTCCTTTTTAATTGATCATTAAATCGTTTAAAATGTTTGAACATCCTAGTTCAACATAAATATTCATTACTACTGGAGCTGCCAGTTTGCTACATTTCAAAAGATTATTAAACAGCAGCACAAACAATGCGAAATCGGCAGCCCTTCCGGTGCACTCAGTGTCCGAATTCACTTACTCGTTTCATTCACTCCTTCAAGTGGACTATATTAGTGGAGTAATGTAGGGAATAGTGAATTAGGGTATAGGGGGCGATTTCAAACACAGCACTTCTCTCATCGCGGATCGTTGTGTCTCTGCCCTGCTTCACGTGCCGCCTGAGCGCCTACCGCCTCAACAGCGCCCCCTGCTGCATGACAATGTCCTGTTCAGGCTCTTCAGCAGCTGTGTCATTCTCTGAAGAACGCTGCTCTAAATTTTTTGAGATTGTTCCTGTCTGGATTATAGACTGCCTTTTTGTGTTGACTGTTTGAAAAGACTGCCTGTTTGAGTTGACTGTTTGAAAAGACTTTAAAATAAACTTTTTGAGAGCCTGCAGACTGAGTCCGTGTTCTGATCACACATATAAGAATTATGACACATATAAGAATTATTGGTAACACTTTAGTATAGGGAACATGTATTCACTATTAACTACGACTTTTCCCTCAATAAACTCCTAATTTACTGCTTATTAATAGTTAGTAAGTTAGTTGTTAAGTTTAGGTATTGGGTAGGATTAAGAATGTAGAATAAGATCATGTAGAATAAGGCATTAATATGTGCTTAATTAAGTACTAATAAATAGCCAATATTGTATTAATATGCATGCTAATAAGCAACTAGTTAAAAGACCCTAAAATAAAGTGTTACTGAATTATTATATATACAAATATTAAAATTATTTATATTACAGCTTTTTATATGGTACTGTTATGTTAGGAGCATATATGTGAACAATATATGTCTAAATTATATATGCAAGTATATTTAAACATGTATGCAAATATTCGGTATGCTTACATAGGATTTTATATACGTTTATACCATGTATGAAATGCCCATATTAGAATTATTATATATACATATATTAAAATTATTTATATGATGACTTTTTATATGATACTGTAAGTTAAGACCATATACAGTATGTGATCAATATATGTCTAATTTATATATGCAAGTGTATTTAAACATAGTATGTTAAAGATAGTATGTTAAAAGCACATTTTAGTTTATATTCATGGTGTCTCAAAATAGCACAGTTGAGTACACTTAGATGTTCTTAAGATTATCTTCAAAAGTACTAAAGAAGAATCTTTAGTATATTAAGTACAAAATTAGTCAGAGAAAATAGAGCACTTTTAGTACATTATGGAAATGTACTTTTTTCACCTGGCATATTAAGATATCTTTAATACGTCTTGAGTTTCAGACATGCAAAAAACACAAGATCTTCTTCCAATTTTTGATTTGTTAAAGTCAACAGATTTTACTAATAGACATACCAATCTCTGTGTAAAAATAAAATAATGATGCTCCCATCTTTCTAAAGTCATTTTTACCCCCCTGTAATTTGGCTCCAAATCTCAAGTGAAATATATATATATGTATGTATGTATATATACAGTATCTCACAGAAGTGAGTACACCCCTCACATTTTTGTAAATATTTTATTATATCTTTATATCTTTTCATCCTTGAAGAAATGACACTTTGCTACAATGTAAAGTAGTGAGTGTACAGCTTGTATAACAGTGTAAATTTGCTGTCCCCTCAAAATAACTCAACATACAGCCATTAATGTCTAAACCGCTGGCCACAAAAGTGAGTACACCCCTAAGTGAAAATGTCCAAATTGGGCCCAGAGTGTCAATATTTTGTGTGGCCACCATTATTTTCCAGCACTGCCTTAACCCTCTCGGGCATGGAGTTCACCAGAGCTTCACAGGTTGCCACTGGAGTCCTCTTCCACTCCTCCATGACGACATCACGGAGCTGGTGGATGTTAGAGACCTTGCACTCCTCCACCTTCCATTTGAGGATGCCCCACAGATGCTCAATAAGGTTTAGGCCCTCAGCTTCTTTAACAAGGCAGTGGTCGTCTTGGAGGTGTGTTTGGGGTCGTTATCATGTTGGAATACTGCCCTGTGGCCCAGTCTCCGAAGGGAGGGGATCATGCTCTGCTCATTCATGGTTCCCTCAATGAACTGTAGCATCCCAGTGCCGGCAGCACTCATGCAGCCCCAGACCGTGACATTCCCACCACCATGCTTGACTGTAGGCAAGACACACTTGTCTTTGTAGTCCTCACCTGGTTGCCGCCCCACACACGCTTGACATCATCTGAACCAAATAAGTTTATCTTGGTCTCATCAGACCACAGGACATGGTTCCAGTAATCCATGTCTTTAGTCTGCTTGTCTTCAACAAACTGTTTGCAGGCTTTCTTGTGCATCATCTTTAGAAGAGGCTTCCTTCTGGGACGACAGCCATGCAGACCAATTTGATGCAGTGTGCAGCGTATGGTCTGAGCACTGACAGGCTGACCCCCCACCCCTTCAACTTCTGCAGCAATGTTAGCAGCACTCATACGTCTATTTCCCAAACACAACCTCTGGATATGACGCTGAGCATGTGCACTCAACTTCTTTGGTCGACCGTGGCGAGGCTTATTCTGAGTGGAACCTGTCCTGTCAAACCGCTGTATGGTCTTGGCCACCGTGCTGCAGCTCAGTTTCAGGGTCTTGGCAATCTTCTTATAGCCTACGCCATGTTTATGTAGAGCAACAATTCTTTTTTTCAGATCCTCAGAGAGTTCTTTGCCATGAGGTGCCATGTTGAACATCCAGTGACCAGTATGAGAGAGTGAGAGCGATAACACCAAATTTAACACACCTGCTCCCCATTCACACCTGAGACCTTATAACACTAACGAGTCACATGACACCGGGGAGAGAAAATGGCTAATTGGGCCCAATTTGGACATTTTCACTTAGGGGTGTACTCACTTTTGTGGCCAGTGGTTTAGACATTAATGGCTGTGTGTTGAGTTATTTTGAGCGGACAGCAAATTTACACTGTTATACAAGCTGTACACTCACTACTTTACATTGTAGCAAAGTGTCATTTCTTCAATGTTGTCACATGAAAAGATATAATAAAATATTTACAAAAATGTGAGGGGTGTACTCACTTATGTGAGATACTGTATGTGTGTGTGTGTGTGTGTGTGTGTGTATATATATATATATAATATATATATATATATATATATACATATATATACATCCATCATATATGTATATACATCCATACATATACAGGTGCTGGTCATATAATTAGAATATCATCAAAAAGTTGATTTATTTCACTAATTCCATTCAAAAAGTGAAACTTGTATATTATATTCATTCATTACACACAGACTAATATATTTCAAATGTTTATTTCTTTTAATTTTGATGATTATAACTGACAACTAAGGAAAATCCCAAATTCAGTATCTCAGAAAATTAGAATATTACTAAAGACCAATACAAAGAAAGGATTTTTAGAAATCTTGGCCAACTGAAAAGTATGAACATGAAAAGTATGAGCATGTACAGCACTCAATACTTAGTTGGGGCTCCTTTTGCCTGAATTACTGCAGCAATGCGGCGTGGCATGGAGTCGATCAGTCTGTGGCACTGCTCAGGTGTTATAAGAGCCCAGGTTGCTCTGATAGTGGCCTTCAGCTCTTCTGCATTGTTGGGTCTGGCATATCGCATCTTCCTCTTCACAATACCCCATAGATTTTCTATGGGGTTAAGGTCAGGCGAGTTTGCTGGCCAATTAAGAACAGGGATACCATGGTCCTTAAACCAGGTACTGGTAGCTTTGGCACTGTGTGCAGGTGCCAAGTCCTGTTGGAAAATGAAATCTGCATTTCCATAAAGTTGGTCAGCAGCAGGAAGCATGAAGTGCTTTAAAACTTCCTGGTATACGGCTGTGTTGACCTTGGACCTCAGAAAACACAGTGGACCAACACCAGCAGATGACATGGCACCCCAAACCATCACTGACTGTGGAAACTTTACACTGGACCTCAAGCAACGTGGATTGTGTGCCTGTCCTCTCTTCCTCCAGACTCTGGGACCCTGATTTCCAAAGGAAATGCAAAATTTACTTTCATCAGAGAACATAACTTTGGACCACTCAGCAGCAGTCCAGTCCTTTTTGTCTTTAGCCCAGGCGAGACGCTTCTGATGCTGTCTGTTGTTCAAGAGTGGCTTGACACAAGGAATGCGACAGCTGAAACCCATGTCTTGCATACGTCTGTGCGTAGTGGTTCTTGAAGCACTGACTCCAGCTGCAGTCCATTCTTTGTGAATCTCCCCCACATTTTTGAATGGGTTTTGTTTCACAATCCTCTCCAGGGTGCAGTTATCCCTATTGCTTGTACAGTTTTTTCTACCACATCTTTTCTTTCCCTTCGCCTCTCTATTAATGTGCTTGGACACAGAGCTCTGTGAACAGCCAGCCTCTTTTGCAATGACCTTTTGTGTCTTGCCCTCCTTGTGCAAGGTGTCAATGGTCGTCTTTTGGACAACTGTCAAGTCAGCAGTCTTCCCCATGATTGTGTTGCCTACAGAACTAGACTGAGAGACCATTTAAAGGCCTTTGCAGGTGTTTTGAGTTAATTAGCTGATTAGAGTGTGGCACCAGGTGTCTTCAATATTGAACCTTTTCACAATATTCTAATTTTCTGAGATACTGAATTTGGGATTTTCCTTAGTTGTCAGTTATAATCATCAAAATTAAAAGAAATAAACATTTGAAATATATCAGTCTGTGTGTAATAAATGAATATAATATACAAGTTTCACTTTCTGAATGGAATTAGTGAAATAAATCAACTTTTTGATGATATTCTAATTATATGACCAGCACCTGTATTAGACATATATATAATTCAAAATATGTATTATACATACATAAACATAAAATATATGGGATAAATGTATATGTCAATATATGTAATTGTTCCAATTTCTAATAGGTTTCATATATAGCTGTACATATATGTGTATTTATGTTTTTACTCTATATGAGCATATTAGGACATTTTATATATGATACATATATGTCAAAATATGTATTATACATACATAAACATATAAAATATATGGGATAAATGTATATGTTAATATATGGAATTGTTCCAATTTCTAATAGGGTTCATATACATTTTTACTTTATATGAGCATATATTACATATATTGATATTTCATATATGTACATATATTACATTTCCGTATGGGTGGTTCTTGATTTGGCAGCTCGTTTGGTGGTTTCTTGGTGAGTGATGGGTAATCAGAACTGTGTTTTCTGGTACCCCTGGGTTTTCGTCAGTGGTTGGCTGTGAGAGACCCCTTTGTTCTGTATTGTTGTAGAACAGGTGGTCGTCATCTCCATTAGGAAGGTGTGTTAGATGAACACTGACCTTCCGTTCCATCTCTAGTCATAACGAGGGTGACTCATCATTGTGGTCATCCGTGTTTACGTTGTTTTCAATGTACGCTTTCAGTTGCCTCATTAGTTGTTCCATGTCTTCTGACGTAAAACTGTCTTGTTCTTGGGTGTACTCAGTGCTGTGCTTAACTGAGTGGTGCCGAGGTGGGTTCCGTCATCGATTACCCACATTGGATGCGTTTGAATGTGTTGGTTGATGGACTTTGGTTGTCCAGTTAGGTTCCCAGATGTTTCTTTCTGGTGGGTTTCTTGAGAAGTGTGGCTGGTCCCATGACTTTTCCCAGCAGTCGGTGTGGTAGCTGTCAGTGGCATGGGGGTCACGTTCTCTGTGCTCTTTATGGGGGACTGTGGCGTTGTCATGCCACTGGGTGTCTTGCAGTGCACGGCTTGGGTCTTGGCTGATGGAGTTCAAAACTGTGGGTGTTTTAGAACTTTTCTTTGAGGCCATCTTTTGTTTAATGTAGGCCTTGTGTGTCAAGTCACGTAGCTGTTGGATTGTCATGGTGCTTGGGCAGGCCATGACACCTAGATGTTGACTTAGTCCAGGGTGCAGGTTTCTCAGGAAGAGGGTTTTGAAGTTCACATCCTCTTCAAGTTCAGGTTCGTTACGACATATGCTCTCAATGAAAAATGCAGAACAGTTAGTTCATGCGTTCATGACCTCAAGGCTAGATTACTGTAACGCTCTACTGGGTGGTTGTTCCGTTCGCCTGATAAATAAACTACAGCTTGTACAAAATGCAGCAGCTAGAGTTCTTACTAGAACTAGGAAGTATGACCATATTAGCCCAGTTCTGTCAACACTGCATTGGCTTCCTGTTAAACATCGTATAGATTTTAAAATCTTGCTAATTACTTACAAAGCACTAAATGGTTTAGCTCCCCAGTACCTGAGCGAGCTCTTAATGCATTATAGTCCTTCACGTCTATTGCGATCTCAGAATTCAGGCCAGCTGATAATACCTAGAATATCAAAATCAACCGCAGGCGGTAGATCCTTCTCCTATTTGGCACCTTAACTCTGGAACAATCTTTCTAGCATTGTTCGGGAAGCAGACACACTCTGTCAGTTTAAATCTAGACTAAAAACGCATCTCTTTAACCTGGCATACACATAACACATTATCAATTTATATTTTCAAATCTGTTAAAGGATTATTAGGCTGCATAAATTAGGTCAGCCGGAACCAGGAACACTTCCTATAACACCAGATGTACTCGTTACATCAGAAGAAGAATGGCATCTACGCTAATATTAGTCTCTCTGTTTATCCCGAGGTTTACCGTAGTCAACCAGATCCGGGCCGTATCCAGGTGAGATTGAGGACCTGCGCCTTGACACGACCACAACGCAGCCCTGAAGTATCAGCAGAGATTGAGTCAACTAGATCATCTATTGTGAAGGCCTCATCGACACGACAGCCAGTGGCACAGCTCCTACACAAACCGTCCATACCGGCGTGATGAATACGATCCTCAACTGGATGGAACTGGAATAAATACTTTGAATGTTGCGATCCTATCAGACTTATGATAGCTACCTGAATCGTAACAAAGCACTGTTCGCCAGAGGAGAACTGGCCCCCCGACTAAGCCTGGTTTCTCCCAAGGTTTTTTTCTCCATTTTAACACCTATTTGCCACCTGTTTGCCACCTGATGTCACCTGTTGGAGTTTGGGTTCCTTGCCGCTGTCGCCTTTGGCTTGCTTAGTTGGGGACACTTGACATTTGACTTGACATTTGATATTCAACAGTGCTTTCATCTGCCTGCATTCTTTAAGAGCTGCTGTGCAGCCAAAATTATATACCAGTTATCACTGTAAAGCTGCTTTGACACAATCTGCATTGTAAAAAGCGCTATATAAATAAAGGTGACTTGACTTGACTAGGGAACTGGTGATCTTGCTCAGAATTATGATGATTAATAAAAATAATAACGGTTCAATTGTCTTTGGCATGAAGCAGTCTGTAATGCCTCTGAGCCAGGCGTCCACATCGTCCACTTGGGCAGTGGGGTTTGTCGTCTGCGACATGTTGGCATGCTGGGGAGAAGAGACTGACACAGATCTGTGTGGGGTATAGGCCTATATGTGGTGGAACAGCTAAGTGTCATTTCAGTGATTGTACACCAATAGTGAAGTGTGGTGATGACTAAAGGCCGAACGTGTATGGGTTGATGATGTAATACTCGGACAAGTTTTCACGCGCACATCCGTTCACATTTGTAGGGACCAAGCCTGGAAGAACCATCAATCGATTCTAAAAGAAAGAGAAACAATCTTTCACAAACATAATAAAACATAACTTAAAGTCAAGGCCTGGTCCTCTCTCGTCCTTCACTGTCGTCGCTCCTCCTTTTATGCTTCCGAAGCTCCTCTGTGAGAGATTTGAGACCGGTGCAACGCGCAGCTGACGCTCGTTAACACTCGCGTCACCGGCCTCGCGCAGTTCTCTCACAGCTCTCTCACAGCTCTCGCCCGCCCTGCTCGTCACAGTCTCTTATTGAGGCTCAGGTGTGTCGTTCCTAAGCTAGAATACAAAGAGGAAGGGAAAAGGTAAGAAAAAGCAAGACAAGTAATAATAATAAAATGAGGAAAAGGAAATTAAATAAAGAGGTAAATGAATAAATACAATAGAGTGGCTAAGTGTATAACCAAGAAAGAAAAAAGGAAGATACAACAAAATAATGAGCAACTGTGAGTCTAAAAAAAATATAAATTCTGGTAATAGAAGCAATTTAGGGGGAATACGTTTACTTAAACTTTTAAAGTTCAAGACTTATTCATACCTAACGTGATTAGATCTAAAAGAAAATTTCAAATTTATGAAAATTATGAAATTAGAAATAATGGAAATAAATTTAGAAAGGTAGAAATCATTTCAAATTACTTTTGAGAAAAATAGAATTTAAATTTAATATTCCTTTTTTTATTGAATTCAAATCTGTCAATTAATAATTATAAACCAGTATTTTCCTTTCAAGTAAAATGCAGGTAAAGTAATTAATAATTGTAAACCAATATTTACCCTTTCAAATAAAATATAGGTAAAGTAATAAGTGAGAAAGGTAAGTAGAAAAGAAGGAAAGACCAACAAGTGTACATAAAGTTGAAGTGTTTAAATGGTTAAATCACTTTATAGTTGCTCAAACAGACACTGCATTCAACCAATGATGTTAAATAGCTTAGCTTTGAGGCTAAAGGCTTTAGCATATGAACTTCAATGTAAACAACTGCGTCAGTTAGCTTTAGCAAAACTGTACGGTTTGTTTACAATATGGCGTTCACCCGGAAGCGTTGGTTAAGACTTCCGTGCCACGATCATAACTATGGCGACCAAACAAACAATAGTGGTGAACACGTGAATTACATCATATACGGACAACACTGTACAAATGAAAGACACATGCACATACAGTCGAGTATATTACATGAAATGTCGGCGCATTTCAACACTATAAATAAGAGACACCACTCGTAGCTGTTTTACTATGTGGGGCTTAAACTTTAAGTGACAGCTTTCCGCCGTAATAGATGGAACAATAGACTGTGCAAGTTTCTTTGGGCATGCAAAACACAACAGAGTTTCTTCACTGTTGGTACAGAGTTTCAAAAACTTTGTTTGATCAAAAATTTAAATCACTTTCCTATTCAAATCACACTCGGACGCATGCAGTGTTACACAAGCTCTTACAAACAGGCTAGGCGTATAGCTACTGTTTAACACAGGGTGTATATAACATTAGCGCACTGAATGCAGTGGAACACGCACTGACAATCAATTTAGCTATAAATAAATATGAATATAAGGCACACTCGGACACACGCAGTGTTGCATGAGCTCTTACAAACAAGCAAGCGTATAGCTACTGTTTAACACAGGGAAGATATAACATTAGCGCACTGAATGCAGTGGACCACGCACTGACAATCAATTTAGCTATAAATAAATAACTATAATCCCTTTAGAAACAGATTGAGGAACACGCTCAATCTTACTGCGCTGTAAGGAGAATATTCGTCCTTACACAGAGGTATTTTAATTACTGCAGTTTAATTTCATTCAGCTCTCTGACTGATATACACACACACATATAGCTATTTGAGTGGCGCTGGAACACGCAGACGTCAGGATAGCTATAAAAAAATAGACTGACCTGGCTTCTAGCTGTACTAGTGACCTAGTCTGCCAACAACCTGAATAAAATGAGCCAACCCCCTTGTCTCTATGACATTGTGATCCAGAGTTATGACTTGTCAAAGTTTGTCGCAATGTTAAGTCTATGGGATTTTTCGGGTGATTTTTCGCCCGCCGGGCGAATATCGTACACCCGATCGCTTATAAAAGTCATAGCACACCATTCCTCAATAATCCGCACTATTTGACGCCTCATTCATGGGTCTAGGACAAAAGCTGCGGGACGAGTTACGCGCTGAAATTTTGTCCAGAAGAAGAAGAATAAGTATGGAGGAGAACAATAATGTTGCTTCGCCTTTGGCAAGCACCATTAACTAGAATGTACATTTCCTGAAGAAAATGTGAATGGTGCTTGCAGTGGCAAAATTCGGCACTCAGTTGCTAGGGTGCTGTAATTGGATGCTAGGGCGTGGCTATGAAGTTGCTATGTCACTACTTATTGGCTGCTTGATAGGCTGAGTCAAAAGAGCCCAGCTCCAAGTCTCTATGACCTTCTGATCCAAAGATATGATCTCACAGATTGTGTCCCAATGTTAAGTGTATGGGACTTTTTTCAGCCGATTTTTCGTTTGCTGGCCGAACATCGTACATCCGATCGCTTAAAAAAGTCATAGCACACCTCTCCACAATTAGCCGGTCGATTTGACACAAGTTTTGTCCAGGCGAATAGTAATTATATTACTAGAATGTACATTTCCTGAAGAAAATGTGAATGGTGCTTGCAGTGGCAAAATTCGTCACTCGGTTGCTAGGGTGTTCTGGGCAGTTGCTAGGCGGTTGCTAGGGTAACCTGGGTGGTTGCTAGGCGGTTGCTAGGCAGTTGCTAAGGTACTTGGGGTGGTTGCTAAGGTGTTGCTAGGCGGTTGCTATGGTAACCTGGGTGGTTGCTAGGGTGTTGCTAGGCAGTTTCTAAGGTACTTGGGGTGGTCACTAAGGTGTTGCTAGGCGGTTGCTAGGGTGTTCTGAGTTGTTGCTAGGCAGTTGCTATGGTAACCGGGGTGGTTGCTATGATGTTACTAGGTGGTTGGTGATTGTCACAGATGGTTACTATGGAGTTTTTATAGAGTTCTTAGCATGTTCTTAGCCCACTTTAGCACTCAGCTAATCACTATTAACATGTAGCTATTCACTGCTAGCATGTATAGCATGTTGGAAGTCCAGTTTGCTAGCATGAGTCAAAGGAACCAACCCCTCATGTCTCTACGATGCTCTGATGCAGAGATATAGGTCTTGCTAAACGGTTGCTAAGGTACTTTGTTTGGTTGCTAGGGAGTGGCTTGGCAGCTGCCAATGATGATACTCCAAAGGCTGCTTGCCAGTATGAATCATATAAACCAACCCTAAGGTGTTCAGATTTGAAGATGTCCTTCTTTAGGTTTGGGTTGCTAGGGTGCTCTAAATGGTTGCTAGGGCATGGCTAGACATTTAGCAGGCTTAAACTAATAGACTGCATGTCTGCCCAAATCAAAAGAGCCAAACTCACATGTCTCTATGATGTTCTGATTCATTTATATCCACCTCATCTATTTTTCAATGGAAGTCTATGGGGTGGTTGCTAGGGTGCTCTAAGTGGTTGCTAGGGTGTGGCTATGATGAAGATTTTAGGTCATTACTTATTGGCTGCTTGATAAGATGTCAAATGAGTGAGAGAGAAAGGGTTCCTCAGGCCCTGCGTGTGTGTGTGTGAGTGAGAAAGTGACAGTTGAGACTGACGGAATGTTCGTGAATTTGAATTTTTCAGTGTAAGTCTATGGGACTTTTTTGGCTGCTTTTTCGTCCGCTGTGCGAACATCGTTGGTCCGATCGCTTATAAAAGTCATAGCACACCTCTCCTCAATGAGCCAGTCGATTTGACACCTCATTCATGGGTCTATGACAAACGGTGCGGGACAAGTTATGCGCCGATGTTTTTGTCCAGAAGAAGCAGAATAATAACTAGAATGTACATTTCCTGAAGAAAATGTGAATGGTGCTTGCAGTGGCAAAACTTGGCACTCGGTTGCTAGGGTGTTTCTAGGCAATTGCTAAGGTGTTCTGGGTGGTTGCTAGGCGGTTGCTATGGTAACCTGGGTGGTTGCTAGGCAGTTGCTAAGGTACTTGGGGTGGTTGCTAAGGTGTTGCTAGGCGGTTGCTAGGGTGTTCTGGGTGGTTGCTAGGCGGTTGCTATGGTAACCTGGGTGGTTGCTAGGCGGTTGCTAGGCAGTTGCTAAGGTACTTGGGGTGGTTGCTAAGGTGTTGCTAGGCGGTTGCTAGGGTGTTCTGGGTGGTTGCTAGGCGGTTGCTAGGCAGTTGCTAAGGTACTTGGGGTGGTTGCTAAGGTGTTGCTAGGCGGTTGCTAGGGTGTTCTGGGTGGTTGCTATGCGGTTGCTATGGTAACCTGGGTGGTTGCTAGGGTGTTGCTAGGCAGTTGGTAAGGTACTTGGGGCAGTTGCTAAGGTGTTGCTAGGCGGTTTCTAGGGTGTTTTGGGTGGTTGCTAGGCAGTTGCTATGGTAACCTGGGTGGTTGATATGATGTTACTAGGTGGTTGGTAGTTGTCACAGATGGTTACTATGGTGTTTTTATAGAGTTCTTAGCATGTTCTTAGCCCACTTTAACACTTAGCTAATCACTATTAGCATGTAGCTATTCGCTGCTAGCATGTGTAGCATGTTGGAAGTCCAGTTTGCTAGCATGAGTCAAAAGAGCCAACCGCCATGTCTCTACGATGCTCTGATGCAGAGATATAGGTCTTGCAAAACGGTTGCTAGGGTACTCTGTTTGGTTGCTAGGGAGTGGCTTAGCAGCTGCCAAAGATGATACACCAAAGGCTGCTTGCCAATATAAGCCAACCGCCATGTCTCTACGATGTTCTGATGCAGAGATATAGGTCTTGCAAAACGGTTGCTAGGGTACTCTGTTTGGTTGCTAGGGAGTGGCTTGGCAGCTGCCAATGATGATACTCCAAAGGCTGCTTGCCAGTATGAATGATATAAACCAACCCCCATGCCTCTATGATATTCAGATTTGAAGATGTCCCTCTATGCTTTGGGTTGCTAGGGTGCTCTAAATGGTTGCTAGGGCGTGGCTATGAAGTCTTGAAGGTGATTCGTGATTGGCCGTTTCTGTCCCGAGTCAAATGAGCCCACCCTCATGTTCCTATGACACTTTTATCCAAAGGAATATCTTTGATCTTTTTGAATGGAAGTCTATGGAACCTGTGGCTATGGTGCTCTATATGGTTGCTAGGGCGTGGCTTGATAGCTTCACATTGATCCTGAGAGACTGATTGGTTGCCTGAGTGAAATGAGCCCGCCCCCTTGTCTCTATGACACTGTGATCAATAGTGAGAGATGTGAGTGAGAGAGAGAAAGGGTTCTAAGGCCCTGCGTGTGCGTGTGTGTGAGAAAGTGACAGTTGAGATTCAAATTTCTGAACATTCCGCCATTGAAAGTCAATGGGACTTTTTTGGCCACTTTTTCGCCCCCTGTGCGAACATCGTTGGGCCGATCACTTATAAAAGTCATAGCACACCTCTCCTCAATGAGTCGGTCGATTTGACACCTCATTCATGGGTCTAGGACAAAAACTGCGGGACAAGTTATGCGCCGAAGTTTTTGTCCAGAAGAAGAAGAAGAATAATAATAAGTATGCAGGAGAACAATAATGATGCTTTGCCTTTGACAAGCACCATTAATAAGCTTAAATAGAATATCAGTAAGTTGGCTTTTTCAAGCCAACTTAATAATCTTAAATAGAAGAACAGTAAGTTGGCTTGAAAAAGCCAACTTAATAATAATAAGCTTAAAAGGAATATTCCATAGTTTAAATTTGAATTTTGACAGTTGGAGTTTAAAAGTCTTGGCTCATTTGAACATTCCGTCAATGAAAGTCAATGGGATTTTTTCGAGTTTTAATAGTCATTTTTAGGAAAACTGTAAGTCGGATCACTTAGAAAAGATATAGCAACTAACTTCAGAACAGTCTGAAGGTCTAGTCTGAGTTTGGAGTATGTAGAGTTAAAGCTCTAGAAGTAGCAGTCAACGGTTTGAGGTAAGAAGAAGAAGAAGAAGAAGAAGTTTAAATAGCATTACAGTAAGTTGGCTTTATCAAGCCAACTTAATAATAATAATAATAATAATAATAAGTTTAATAAGCATTTCAGTAAGTTGGCTTTTTCAAGCCAACTTAATAAGTTTAATTAGCATTTCAGTAAGTTGGCTTTTTCAAGCCAACTTAATAATCTTAAATAGAAGAACAGTATGTTGGCTTTTTCAAGCCAACTTAATAATAATCTTAAATAGAAGAACAGTAAGTTGGCTTTTTCAAGCCAACTTAACTAGATTAAAAAGTTCGTCGAGACAAACTTTAGGTTGGCTTGAAAAAGCCGGTCCAGAAAGTTTTAAGTAGTTTTAAAAGTTTGAAGTTTGAGAGTTTTCAGTTTTCAGTTTAAGTTTTAGTTTAGTAGTTTAGAAAGATAGTAGTTTAGATTTAGTAGTTTAGTGTTGCTATGCGGTTGCTAGGGTACTCTAGGTGGTTGCTAAAGTGTTGCTGTGCGGTTGCTAGGGTACTCTAGGTGGTTGCTAAGGTGTTGCTATGTGGTTGCTAAGGTACTCGGGGTGGTTGCTAAGGTGTTGCTATGCGGTTGCTAGGGTACTCGGGGTGGTTGCTAAGGTGTTGCTATGCTGTTGGTAAGGTACTCGGGGTGGTTGCTAGGGTGTTGCTATGTGGTTGCTATGGTTCTCTAGCGGTTGCTAGGGTACCCTGGGTGGTTGCTATGCGGTTGCTAGGGTACTCGAGGTGGTTGCTAAGGTGTTGCTATGCTGTTGCTAAGGTACTCGGGGTGGTTGCTATGGTGTTGCTAGGGTACTCTTGGTGGTTGCTAGGGTACTCTTGGTGGTTGCTAAGGTGTTGCTAGCCGGTTGCTAGGGTACTCGGGGTGGTTGCTAAGGTGTTGCTATGCGGTTGCTAAGGTACTCGGGGTGGTTGCTAAGGTGTTGCTATGCGGTTGCTAGGGTACTCTGGGTGGTTGCTAAGGTGTTGCTATGCGGTTGCTAGGGTACTCGGGGTGGTTGCTAAGGTGTTTTTATGCGGATGCTAGGGTGCTCGGGGTGGTTGTTAGGGTGTTGCTATGCGGTTGCTAGGCTGCTCGGGGTGGTTGTTAGGTTGTTGCTATGCGGTTGCTAGGGTACTCGGGGTGGTTGCTAGGTTGTTGCTATGCGGTTGCTAGGGTACTCGAGGTGGTTGCTAAGGTGTTGCTATGTGGTTGCTAAGGAACTCGAGGTGGTTGCTAGGCAGTTGCCATGATGGTTTGGTTGCTATATGGTTGCTAAGTTGTTCTGGGTGGTTGCTATGATAGATAGATAGATAGATAGATAGAAATGGACAGATAATAGATAGATAGATAGATAGATAGATAGATAGAAAGAAATGGTCAGATGAGATAGATAGATAGATAGATAGATAGATAGATAGAAATGGTCAGATGAGATAGGTAGATAGTCAAGTCAAGTCACCTTTATTTATATAGCGCTTTTTACAATGTAGATTGTGTCAAAGCAGCTTTACATTGATAACTGGTACATTATTTGGCTGCACAGCAGCTCTTAAAGAATAGTGTCAATGCAGGTAGATCAAAGCACTGTTGAATATCAAATGTCAAGTCAAATGTCAAGTGTCCCCAACTAAGCAAGCCAAAAGGCGAAAGATAGATAGATAGATAGATAGATAGATAGAAATGGTCAGATGAGATAGATAGATAGATAGATAGAAAAAAAGGTCAGATGAGATAGATTTAGTTAGATAGATAGATAGATAGATAGATGAGTTTATGAGTTTGAATGGATTAGAAATAGTACATTGAATGGCACTTGAGTCTAATTGAGTTTTTGAGTCTAATGGGCTTCCATAGTTTAAATTTGAATTTTGACAGTTGGAGTTTAAAAGTCTTGGCTCATTTGAACATTCCGTCAATGAAAGTCAATGGGATTTTTCCGAGTTTTAATAGTCATTTTTAGGAAAACTGTAAGTCAGATCACTTAGAAAAGATATAGTAACTAACTTCAGAACAGTCTGAAGGTCTAGTCTGAGTTTGGAGTATGTAGAGTTAAAGCTCTAGGAGGAGTAGCAGTCAACGGTTTGAGGTAAGAAGAAGAAGAAGAAGAAGTTTAAATAGCATTACAGTAAGTTGGCTTTTTCAAGCCAACTTAATAATAATAATAATAATAATTATTATTATTATTATTATTATTATTATTATTATTAAGTTGGCTTGAAAAAGTCAACTTACTGAAATGCTTATTAAACTTATTATTATTATTATTATTATTATTATTATTATTATTATTATAAGTTTAATAAGCATTTCAGTAAGTTGGCTTTTTCAAGCCAACTTAATAAGCATTTCAGTAAGTTGGCTTTTTCAAGCCAACTTAATAATAATAATAACTAGATAAAAAACTTTAAGTTGGCTTGAAAAAGTTGGTCCAGAAAGTTTGAAGAAGTTTATAAAGTTTAAAGTTTGAAAGTTTGTTTTAGTTTAGTAGTTTTGAGATAGACAGACAGACAGACAGATAGATAGATAGATAGATAGATAGATAGATAGATAGATAGATAGATAGATAGATAGATAGATAAAGTTTGATAGATAGATAGATAGATAGATAGATAGATAGATGAGAAGTGATAGATGAGAAAAGAGATAGATGAGAAGAGATAGATAGATAGATAGATAGATAGATAGATGAGTTTATGAGTTTGAATGAGTATAGATAGATAGATCGATAGATAGATAGATGAGAAGCGACAGATGAGAAGAGAGATAGATGAGAAGTGATAGATAAGTATCAGCAGAGATTGAGTTAACTAGATCATCCACTGTGAGGGCCTCATCGTCACGACAGCCACGACACAGTTCCTCAACAACCGTCCATACCGGCGTGATGAATACGATCCTCAATTGGATGGAACTGGAATAAATACTTTGAATGTTGCGATCCTATTGGACTTACGATGGCAACCTGAATCGTAACAAAGCACTGTTGGCCAGAGGAGAACTGGCCCCCCGACTAAGCCTGGTTTCTCCCAAGGTTTTTTTCTCCATTTAAACACCTATTTGCCACTTGTCTGCCACCTGATGTCACCTGATGGAGTTTGGGTTCCTTGCCGCTGTCGCCTTTGGCTTGCTTAGTTGGGGACACTTGACATTTGACTTGACATTTGATATTCAACAGTGCTTTGATCTGCCTGCATTGACACTATTCTTTAAGAGCTGCTGTGCAGCCAAATAATGTACCAGTTATCAATGTAAAGCTGCTTTGACACAATCTACATTGTAAAAAGCGCTATATAAATAAGGGTGACTTGACTTGACTTGACTTGACTTGATAGATAGATAGATAGATAGATAGATAGATAGATAGATAGATAGATAGATGAGAAGTGATAGATGAGAAGAGAGATAGATGAGAAGTGATAGAGAGATAGATGAGGAGTGATAGATAGATAGATAGATAGATAGATAGATAGATAGATAGATAGATAGATAGATAGATAGATAGATAGATAGATAGATGAGAAGTGATAGATGAGAAGAGAGATAGATGAGAAGTGATAGAGAGATAGATGAGGAGTGATAGATAGATAGATAGATAGATAGATAGATAGATAGATAGATAGATAGATGAGAAGAGAGATAGATGAGAAGTGATAGATAGATAGATAGATAGATAGATAGATTAGAAGAGAGAGATGAGAAGTGATAGTTGATAGATAGATAGATAGATAGATAGATAGATAGATAGATAGATAGATAGATAGATAGATAGATAGATAGATAGATAGATATAAAGAAATGGTCAGATGAGATAGATAGATAGATAGATAGATAGATAGATAGATAGATAGATAGATGAGAAGTGATAGATAAGCCCTGAAGTATCAGCAGAGATTGAGTCAACTAGATCATCCACTGTGAGGGCCTCATCGTCACGACAGCCACGACACAGTTCCTCAACAACCGTCCATACCGGCGTGATGAATACGATCCTCAATTGGATGGAACTGGAATAAATACTTTGAATGTTGCGATCCTATTGGACTTACGATGGCAACCTGAATCGTAACAAAGCACTGTTGGCCAGAGGAGAACTGGCCCCCCGACTAAGCCTGGTTTCTCCCAAGGTTTTTTTCTCCATTTAAACACCTATTTGCCACTTGTCTGCCACCTGATGTCACCTGATGGAGTTTGGGTTCCTTGCCGCTGTCGCCTTTGGCTTGCTTAGTTGGGGACACTTGACATTTGACTTGACATTTGATATTCAACAGTGCTTTGATCTGCCTGCATTGACACTATTCTTTAAGAGCTGCTGTGCAGCCAAATAATGTACCAGTTATCAATGTAAAGCTGCTTTGACACAATCTACATTGTAAAAAGCGCTATATAAATAAGGGTGACTTGACTTGACTTGACTTGACTTGACTTGATAGATAGATAGATAGATAGATAGATAGATAGATAGATAGATAGATAGATAGATAGATAGATAGATAGATGAGAAGTGATAGATGAGAAGAGAGATAGATGAGAAGTGATAGAGAGATAGATGAGGAGTGATAGATAGATAGATAGATAGATAGATAGATAGATAGATAGATAGATAGATAGATAGATAGATAGATGAGAAGAGAGATAGATGAGGAGTGATAGATAAATAAGGGTGACTTGACTTGACTTGACTTGACTTGATAGATAGATAGATAGATAGATAGATAGATAGATAGATAGATTAGAAGAGAGAGATGAGAAGTGATAGTTGATAGATAGATAGATAGATAGATAGATAGATAGATAGATAGATAGATAGATAGACAGATAAGTTTATGAGTTTGAATGAGTTTAGATAGATAGATAGACAGATAGATAGATAGATAGATAGATAGATAGATAGATAGATATAAAGAAATGGTCAGATGAGATAGATAGATAGATAGATAGATAGATAGATAGAT